>CM056448.1:38161816-38429316 GCA_029783895.1 Triplophysa bombifrons
CTCTCCCTCTCTCTCCCTCTCTCTCTCTCTCTCTCTCTCTCTCTCTCTCTCTCTCTCTCCCTGATTAGTTGGCACATTAGACACCTTGATTATCACAATGATAACTGCGAAGGACAATCCAATATTCCTGCATCCGAAATCGCATATTATGACAGCACGTACGGATTTTAACAGTACCTACCTATTGATTTAGTAGTCTGAATAGATTTTAGTCGTACTCCATCTGCCATTTTTATTGTATGATCTTTGACCTATGGGGGCAGTTTGCAGGACAGGGATTAGTTTAAACCAGGATTAGGTTTTGGTTAAATTAGCCTACGTTACAAAAAAACATTACAGGTGGACATCTTGAGACAAAGTTGTTTAAGACACCTTTAACATTAGTCTGGGACGAGGCTTAATCCCTGTTCGGGAAACTGGCCCAAAAACAGGCTAATTATAAACAGAGAGCGTCTTTGCCATGACCAATAACATATTTAAAAACAACAATACTAATTTCTCGTTAGAAATGCAATCAAAAGTTATTGAAAGTGAAAATTAAACGTAAGATTATACAAAACTATGCTCCAACGTGCGTTTGGCCGGCATTTTATTTTTTCGACCTTGAGCCTTCACGTTCCTCGCATGTTGTTATGGAACGTTATGTTGTCATTGGTTAGCTGTGAAAAAGTACTTGACAGGACATTTTTTCAGAAAAGTTGAACTTTTTTCAACCTCAAAAGACACTTTGAGCTGCAGAAGAAGGCCGTGTTCAGACTCGACTTCTTTTTCGAAGTTGCTAGTGTCTGTTTTACATTATAATCCTATGGAGTAAACAGTGTTTTCAAAAAACGTCCTAACGACTATTTTAAATGCCAGCGCCGGCATCTTTTTCTGCAGCTCAGGGTGCCTTTTTAATTTGAACTTTTCTGAAAAAAGCGCTCCTTTTCGCAGCTAACCAATGAGAAGCGAGTAGTGTGTTGTATCCATAAAAACTTGCAATGGAGGGGATTGGTCGAGCAGGCAAGCTCGAAAAAGTTTGATGGCGGCCGAAACGCCGGTTGGAGCATAGTTTTATATAAATGCAAGTTGAACTTTCAATAACTTTTGATTGCATTTCTATCGAGAAATTAGTATTATAGTAATTAAACATGTGATTAGTTTTTGACACTCTCTGTTTGTAATTCAAAAAGACTTCCGTTACACTGCCTATCTGTTTCTCTGGGCTGCCTTTGTGCACAGACGCTGACGGCGAAGTCATGACGTTCGGCTGCTGTTTGTAGCCAAACGCTGCCAGCATTTTTTCTTGTCAACAAAGACGTCAAGTGTGTTCATGACCAAAGACGCTGGCGCTGGCATTTTTTGAAAACACGGTTTACTCCAGAAGATTATGATTTAAAACCGACGCTAGCAGTTTAAAAGAACAAGTCAAGTGTGAACACAGACAGCTTTACCTATTTGTAGTGGTTCTCTCTTGACCTAATAAAGTAGATGCTGGGATTGCTGATGGCGAACCAGCCAGGTGGATTATCTGCTTGTCTCAAAATTTGTTAATTAAACTTCATTCACTGAAGCACGTTGCGATAACGTCCAGTGATCCTCCTTCAGTTCGCGTCTGCGCAACCATTTGAGATTTGTTTGGTTGGGCAGAGTAAGAGCCTGAAAGCGAAAAGCTTACAACCCTGAGCTCGTGATTGAGCAGACACCTGATGCTAGGTGATCTAGTGAAAGGCGAGGGGCCATTGATGCTCAGACAATCCATTACGTCATCGATCCCCCGTTTTTGCATGACCAAGAAATCCTGAACAGAGAATCGGTTAAAAACAGTTTAACGGTTTAACTGCACAATTCAGTACTGCATACTTCTGAGTCTTTGTATTGTGTTTCAGCAACACATTTCTAACATGTGTAATGTGTTTAGAAAAATGCTGAAAAAAATCTCTTTACCCGGACTTTAATCTTACAGCTTGTATTGTTTGTAACGTATAATCAGACTTTAAGAATGTGCTTCTGATTGATGTTCTTCATTATAAACTGATGGTATAAAGAAAAGAAAAGGAATTTCTGTAATGCACAATTTCACGTCATTATACTTCGGAGAGCATGAACATGCCAAAAAGAAGTCATCTTATATGTTATAATTAAAATGCTTTAGAACCTCGAGCCGGGCCTGGATTTCCCATTTAAAATGTATCGTCCATTCAAAACATCTCATGTGAATACAAACTGGCCACAACTGCTCCAAACACAAACGATTCAACCAAAACCAACACGACTGTCTCACTTGATGGATGCCATCACAGTGAGAGACCTGTTTTGATACCTTAGGCGGGCACACAGAAATGCTTCCGAGAAGGTTTGCGTCAGGGCTGACTTCAAGTTCGGTGTCCTGTGACAACGCAAGCTTGGGTGGTGACAGGTGAACCGTGGCATGTAACATCTCGGAAACAAGGTGAAGAAATAATTGAATTTAAGAGCGTGAAGGCAAAACACAGAACTGCCTGATGTTATTTCATCAACCTCTCAGAGTCTGATCATATATATAGTTTTTAAGTTAAATCTCCTGCATCATTGACATAACAGTAATGTTTAGGCTGCATTTTAGATCTGCGGTTATTTCAGTTTTACAGAAGCCTGAATTTAAGACGCAACTTTTTATTCTCAGTTTATTTTTACAAGCGAAGTTGTTTTACTTGAACAAACACAGAATAATGTTTTGAACTCTTTACCCATCATTGTTTTTTTTAAGTTCCTAATCAACACCAGCATTTTTGATCTTACCCTCTAAAAAATGTTGGGTTATTTCAAGCTTTGAAAAAATGGACAAACCCAAACGTTGGGTTATAAATGACCCTACGCTGGGTTGTTTTAACCCATTGTTTGGTTAAATATAAACATTCTTTGGGTTATTTTAACCCAACAGTTGGCTTTGTT
Source organism: Triplophysa bombifrons (assembly GCA_029783895.1). Taxonomy (NCBI): domain Eukaryota; kingdom Metazoa; phylum Chordata; class Actinopteri; order Cypriniformes; family Nemacheilidae; genus Triplophysa; species Triplophysa bombifrons. The sequence continues at coordinate 38,164,730 of CM056448.1, forward strand.
TATATTTGACTCAACAAACGATTTTTAGAGTGTTCAAAACTTATGGGCCCCAGGATTTTTAGTTGAGTATGAGTATGCAAAAGAAAGAACAGAGCCATGAACAAACAACACAAAGATATTTAAGTTCTATTTTTTTTAATCAACACTTGAATTCAAGTGTTATTTAAAAAAAAGCCAAACAAAAACTTGAAAAACAGTGAAAACATTGAAAGTTGGGAAGCGTTGTGTCATAAATGACGCAACAAATTGTCAATGGTGGGAAAAAGTTTAAATCAGATTTTTTAATTTGGATTCAATAAAAGCCAAAACTAATTGTTGATTATCTATTATTATTATTATTTCAAATGGATTATAGCTTTTGTAATGTATAGATTCAAAGTTCTTTTCTGGAACTTTATACACCACCCGCTCGATTTAAGTGTCGTTTGAGTTTTTCCATTTTTGAATATGAAATTGATTTGTCTTCATACAAATACGCAATTGGTCCATTAAAGCGCGGCACGACCGATTGCCGAGTCTCCTCAACCCAAAACCTTCCACCATTTCAATACATAAAACTGCCTTAAGAACTGTAAAAACTTGTGGATTCCCAAGGACCCAAATGTCCTCTCAGTGCTTGAGTCAGAGAAAAAGGAGCGGCATCAAAATCATAGCCTCTTCCTGTCCTCCTGGCTACACACCATTAAAGATGAGACGTTCTTTAAGCCTGTTGGCCATGCATCTCCCCCACCTCAACCTTCACTTCCATACAGCTTGAAAAAGACAGGGCTATGCCTGGATGATATGAGCCAAAGGTCTTAGGCCTTTGAGCAGTAACAAATGTAATGTCATTCTGAGTCAAATAATTAATCTCCAGAATCCTTAGGGTGAACACGCGAACACGTTTCAACACCCATACAAGCTTTTTCTTCCTCCGTTCCATCATTTCTCTTCCTGTGAGGAAATCTCCAACACACGCAAACGTACACGCTTTCCAAATGTACTTACTGACCAACTGAGTTTTGGCACGGGTTGTTTGAAGTGGTCTGACATGCTTCTAATCCCTTGGAAGATGGATTGGTTTTATAGTCTGTTATAGGAAAGTTTTCTTTATAAACACAGGGATTCATTCATAAGGTGCAAGGAGATGTCATTCGGGCTTGTAAGAATTAAAAGTTTCCCAAAAAAGTGATAAGACACGTATTTTTCAATGCTAGGGGATTCACATTACCCACTGAAAGCTTTCTTGTGTTTCCCAGTTTTTCTGTGGATGGTTCAAAATATAGGAAAATATTTAGATTTTGCTTACATTTGTTTGATGTTACATTTGCTCGATACATTTTTTCTCAAAGGTATGCATAGGACAGTTCACCCCAAAACAAAAGTTGACGTTATTTATTCACTCTCATGTGGTTTAAAACCATATGACACTTTCATCTGTTGAACACGAAAGAAGATACTGTATATTGGGAAATGTTTCAAAAGAAGAAAGAACTATGTGAACTATCACATTCAGACAGATTATAATTGAGGTTTTCCACCATTTTTTTTTAATTATTATTATTTGATCAGAGTTTTTATTATATTTAAATTGATATTTTACCCAAAATGGAAAATTCTGTCTTAATTTGCTCACCCTCATGCCATTCCAAACCTGAATGACTTTCTTTCTTCAGCAGAACACAAAAGATATATTGAAAAAGGTGGTAACAGAAACAGTGGCGGCCCCCTTTCACTTCTACTGTATGGATACAAAACCAATGCAAGTAAATGGGGGCAAGTCAACAACATTCTTTAAAACATCTTTTGTGTCCTGCTGAAGATAGAAAGTCATACAGATTTTAAATGACAAGAGGGTTGGTAAAGGATGACATAATTTTCCTTTTTGGGTGAAATATCCCTTTAATATTTTATTTATGCAAGTTAAGATGCAAAATCGAAATACTTAAAATTTTAAAATACGTTTCCAAAACTAATCTCGTAAACAGAGGCCAAAGTGATGGACCATGTGGTGGGGTTATGTAGTACCGTAGTCCATTACTTCATCATTGGTTTTGACTTAGATGAAAGCTCGCAAATCCACCAGCAAAGCAAACACGTTCCCGAGTCTTGCTGAATCATTCTTGGCAAACATTCCATACGCCAGCATATGAACATGAAACATAAATCTTCAATCAGCTGCCCTCCTTGAGGAAAAACTGAATGTTGCTAAAACTATTCGTTTCTATTGGCTCATGTCTGCTTATGATTGATTATCACAAGGTGTCATTTTATTAGCTGTTGAATGACGACCAGTTCGTATACAGTATGAAGATGCTTCTGACAGGACGACGGCTAAAGGGATGTAGACTTTGATTCCTCTTGGGTTAAACAAACCTCTCCTCACTGTGATCCTGGCTGTATAAACTCAAGTGGCATTTTGTTCTTGAGATTCAGTTGAGTGAACCTGGACCGATGGGAAGAGAAATAAGTGGGAGTTTTTTTCTCTTAATAGTTACGACACATTATACTGCAGGTAAATTGCTCCCCCCTGGCTTGTTCTCAGATTAGCGCTAGCTAGCTAGCCAATGTAAACAGAGGGAAGTTGTGAAAATACTTGACTCATTTTCACGTATACCACGAATGTCCCATCAGAGCCTCTAAAAAGAGGCCTATTTTGAACACTGCTTGCATAAAACGGAGAATTTATGATACCCCTAAAGTATCATAATCCCGTATTTGACTGAGGTCAGTTTCTTTGCGATAGGTCGGATTACGGATTACGACTTCATAGGGCCCTGGGGCCAGTTACCTCCAAGGGCCACCTCCTACAATTGTTCTGTTCTTTCCCTTAGGTGGGCATTCACAAAGTTAAGATGACAATGAATAATAAAACCGTTCTCGTTCTGCATCCAATGCCTGCACTACGCAAAAAACAACCTGTCCGGGGTTTATAGAAGTCTAATATTAGCTACACTCCGCGAAATCAACAATGGACCAAATTAAGGCGTATAAGATGTATGAAATATACACGTATTTAATGCATCACATAAATGAAAAAAGATTATTATATGTTGATTTCTCAACATAAAATTCCCCTCTCACAAAGGTCTGTAAACATCAAGTCATCAAGGATAAGATTCAGAAAATGCAATTTAAATGTGCTGTAATTTAACTAATAAGTTAAATGTAATTTAATAAGTTAAAGTAACATAAAAACATGTGTTGCCATGATTTGTTGATCATTTTATTTTTCAAAGGGTATCCACCGAGGCTCTAGGACCCAACTATTAAACATAGATAAATATTTGTTTACATTGTTGTTGGGTTTTCTGTAGCAAACTGGACAGTGCAACCTTAAAGCCCAGAGCCCCAGGCAGTGGGTGGATCATTAATCCATCCCTAAGTCAGCACTATGGCGAAGTTGTTTAGATGTTGACATGCGTACTATAGCTCAACACTATTCACTCAGTTAAACTCTGATGGTAGTTATTTTGTGGTTGCTCTCCTATGTCACGTCTGGGATGGAGTTCGTAACCTACAAATTCAGAAGTTGCTGCAGTTGTATATGCATTGGCAATGTACTTTTGCCCCCTCTTTGATCTCTAAAACTAGGTCACGTTCTGCCATTCACAAAATAAACCATGTTTAATTGGGACGCGCTAGACAACGGCACATGTGCGAAACATGTACACGCCAGTCTGGTGCGACTCTTTAATTGTTCATTTATGATGTTGCTGCCTGGGTTACAGCTGTCAGCTATCCCCTCCTCTCATTCTCATCAGATGCAAGGGTTTCGCTGGTTAAACAAGTATTTATATTGTACCGTGCATGTGTTCTTGGGAAAACACATTAAAGCAAATTGGTAGGTGCAAACACGAAACAGACTGACATGTTTCCACACAGGGACCGTGGAACAGCTTTGCTTTAGATCTGCGAGCATGTCTCTGGCCACCTAAAATAAAGTTCAGTTTATTATGTTTTTATTTAACAAAGTAAAATGTAAAGTGGAATCATATAGAGCACTGGTGAGAATAACAGAATAAGACTGATGGGAATTTTTGATTGCTTAAAGGAAAAGTTCACACAAAAATATAATATTGATCAAAACCTGTTAAGATATTTTGAGAAATGTGTCAGTGGTTATGTGTCCAGACAAAGCAAAAGAAATTGTCGATTGTAGTGGAGTAAGCGGGATGAGACCGTGGTTCGAGACCGGTGAGTAATTGTGAATGAGCGCCAGCTTTGTGCACACCGGGCTCGAATCACGTAGGAGATTGGGAGCATATAAGAGAACGGGCGACCGGACCGTCGAAGAGAGAGGACCGGGCCCGAACATATGTTAATTTTATGTTTATGTTCTTGTATAATGTATTTATGTTTTGGCCGCCGGCTGTTATTATTTATATTAAATGTTTGCCGGTTCCCGCCTCCTTCCTTCCATATCTTGAATCGTGTTACAGCGATCAATGTTGTTGGGTTATCAACTTTCATTCAAAATATCTCCTTTTGTGTTCTGCTGAAGAAAGAGTGTCATCCATGTTTTGAATGACATGAGAGTATAGTCAATAATCAAATAATTTATTTTCGGTTGACCTACAATGTTAATTTCATGAGTATTTTAACACCAAACATTCTCTATGAGATTTTAAAGATAGTGTTTTTATTTATTTGTTAAAAATCTATCAGTAATCCACTTTGCAACTCTCTCGGTAGTTGATTTGTTTGAATTTCCTGTAGCTCAGTGGTAAGAGCCAAGGTCGTGGGTTCGATCCCAGGGGATTGTACATATTTAGGAACAAAATGTATAGGATAATGCAACGTAAGTCACTTTGGATAAAAGCATCTGCCAAATGCATAAATGTAAATTTGTTCGAAAAACATACAATGTTTACAATTAGATATGGAAATGATGAAGGTTTAATTTTTTATCTGCACAAAAGCAGATTGTGCTTAAAGGGATAGTTCACCCAAAAATGACTATTCTGTCATCATTTACTCACCCTAAGGTTGTTTCAAACCTCTATACATTTCTTTGTTTGACTGAACACAAAAGAAATATATCTGTAAAAATGTCAGTAACCAAACCCATCTCATCCCCATTTACTGCCATAGTACGGAAAATAAATACTACGGGAGTCTGGGGGATGAGACCTGTTTGGTTACGGACATTCTTCCAAATATCTTTCTCTGTGTTTATCTGAACAAAGAAATTTATACAGATTTGAAAGAACATTAGGGTGAGTAAATGATGACAGAATTTAAATTTTTGGGTGAACTATGATTTAAAAGTATAAATGAGAAGAACAAATTTAAACGAATTAGCAACCTCGTAAAGTAATTATGAATTGCCATAAGAGTGTGTTGGAAGACATGTGTCTTTATATCATTATTTTGGTCACAATGTTTTTGGAATTTGCTCGAAATTTGGGAATTTTGCAGAAATTAAAAAACTTCCCCCTTAAAATACGATTCAGAAGACATCTTATCTCTGATTCTCAAAATGGAGACCTTGATGGGGTGTAAAAACTAGATACACATGGTGACACGTTTCATGCGCACTCATCATTTTATGCATTTGACAGACGCTTTAATCCAAAGTGACTTACATTGCATTGTCCTATACATTTGTTTCTAAGTATGATCATCAATTCATTCGGAGTAAAAAACATCGTCTAGATGTGTCCTGTAAATAGTATGTTCCTGAGGGTACCGCATACCTCTGGATGGATAAATAAATCCTTCATCTGCTCTGCAGCAGGTGTGAGCAAGCATCGAAAGGCCTTTTGAGAATGTCAACATCCAATTTGCAATATTGACATCATATCAAAGCCGGTCTCACAACATATGTGCTTAATGCAGTTTAAGACTTTTACTCCTAATCCAGACATGTCTGAACACCGAGGCGCGGCGGCGGCACGTGCGGCCGGTGGATTCCTGCCTGTCTCTTTAGTGAGGTGGAAAAACACTTAAGCCTTTTGCTTTCAATGATTTTGTAAGCGTGACTCCAGGGGCTGCCAGATGAGGCCACTCTCTTGTGGGAAACCAGAACACTTACACCCGTTTCTCCAGCGCTGCGCTCTCACGAGAGAGGGAATCAGGGCCTTCTGGAGAATGTCACATATGCACCATTGTCCGCACGCATCAGAATCACAAATCAGGTTTGGAATGGCTTAGGAAATTTGGACACCTATGGGACACTTTAGTAGACATCCATGGACTCCGAATGAATGAAATATATGCGAAAAAATTCGAACAGGCGTACTTCATAAAATTTGCAGTATTTGGTTTCGTTCACCAGTAGGCTACTGAAAAAGTTATTAGATGGATTTACACACCGTAATCTTTTACCTAAAGCAACCCGATAAAACTACAGTACGGAGGCTTTTGCTTACCTTGTGCCATGAGGATATTACGTCATATAGATGTTATGTGCTGCTTTGCTGTTTTAGTGTCCTTTTATAACCTCCTTCCTTCCTCCCGCGCAGAACACAGTCGTCTGTCGGCCCTGGCGCACTAGGGAGTGAGGAAGTTGGTACGGTTCATTAAGTGAATATTGCACACCACCCATGTCACTCCACACAATGAGGCCTTTCTTCTTGGAGTGACACCAAAATCACGAAGGGGAAAAAAGGAAAAAACCTTTTCTTTCAAATACTTGGCACTTTTCTATTTTATGGTAATAGCGCTTCGAACAAAAAAGTATATTTTATAAGTTCATTCATACCGACAGTGGTTTGCAGTTAAAATGAGTCTTAAAATGTTATAGCTATTATAACATAGGTGTGATAAACCATAAATGTCTCTTATTACTCTTTAGCCAGCAAATGTCAACTTTCACACTGTGCTGGAACTTAGATGTCATGATCTCTCGCGAGCGTAAATCTTTCAAAGATACGTTTTTGCTGGCATGCCTTCAAGACTAGCAGAGTAAAGGAAGAATAGAAATTTCAAAAGTCTAAAGTGTATTTGCAAAGGATTTGGGAATATGCTGAATAAAATGACGCATTTTGATGCATGTATTCGCAGCTTTGAGGATTGAGTCAATAGATAACTTTAGAGGTTCTTCTTTATGTCATACATTCATTACGTTGTATCTCCATGTTTGGTGGTTTTTATCTTTTGCCATAAATCATTATTATTAGTCACCCTTTAAGTTTGTCACTGGGTTTTGCAAATAGCTAAGCCAAAAAAAGTTTTCAAATCTAATAATATCAATATCCAAGGTTTTGGAAGGAATGCGGCGATTAATAGTTAGTAAAAACTTTATCTGTGTCAGGAAAGAGATATTAGACTAGATTCACATACAGATTGTACATAACATATCCAGTTCAAGCTTACATCCCTTCCCCGTTTTTTATGCTATTTATTACATTGATCAAAGTACTTAGTTTTGCATGAATCCCTGCTGAGCGTTGAAGCCGCCTGCTGTTCTTGGGAAAAATACCCCAGGTACAGAGTGTTCTCTGGTTTTTAAGCATCTTCTGCAACTTTTTGCTCTTCCTAGCAAATGCGATGATGCTGAGATTTAGCTTTCACACTTGGAGTAGTTGAGAGTCTCATAAACATCTATTAAAAAATGTGCAAACATTGATTGACGCTCAAGGAGTGCAACACACCAAAAACCAAGCGGATGTCAATTCGATGATCTGTGTTTGTTGTTGTTATTAAAAGTATTGAACAGGTTTGACTACTTTTGTCATTTCTGTGAGCTCAAATCTTTATGCTACAGCCTATAATGATAAACTGTGTGCTTCTCATTTTATAGCATCAGTTAAATGAGGATCCTTTTTTATTCCAACATGACAACGCCCCTGTTCACAAAGCCAGGTTCGAACAGAAATGACTGATTTAGTCTAGTCTAAAAGAACTGAACTGGTCTGCATTAAGCCTGCCTTTTGAGCTAAACACTAATTTCCTAAACTTTTCAAAGTTTTGCAACAAAGATGAAAACATAATTCTTTATTACGGTATTGAATGGTATAGCAAAAACATTTGTTTCGCTGTCTGGGTTAATAAACATGGTTATTTGAAGAGGGCTAAATTGGAATATATAATTTCTTATTTGAATTCATTATGCAACGTGTTTGTAAGCATTAGAGGCGAAATGGGTTTGTGAACGCATGTTCCGTTTATGAAAATAGTGTCACAATAACTAAACAGACCTGCCAACAAAGCCCCTCGCCTAACATATGAACCGCATTTTGGCTTTGTCTTATTGCTTTATTTCCATCTTCCATCATCTTTTACCGTGTCAAACACATCTTTTTCAAAGTACTTTTAAATAAATGGTTTAATTTTCTTGAGGAGACAGCCCGTTTAATGATCCTCAGGGGATGTCGTTTTCAGAGTAAATGTGGGAGTCTTTCCCATCTGATTGTAATCCCAGTGTAGCGTGTTTCTGCTGAGGAAGTAACCCGAGGTGTGTGTACACATGTGGCTCGGCTCCTCTGTTTTAACCCAGACAGTCTGCGTATCCCAACGAAGGGTTTTATGAATGGGGCCGGTGGGCGACTGGGGTGGGGAGCCGAGGCCCCTGGGACAGAAGAGTGTCTGCTTGCACATTAGAGAAAGCACACTGGGAGAATTAAGAGAATGGAGGGGTAGGGTCCGCTTCACCGCCCAGCTGCTTGTGTTTAAAGTGTGCCATGGAAGCCAGAACCATATGTGCAAAAAATAGGAACTCTGAAGCATCCGCGCTTCTGTGCAAACCTCTCGTGATCTCCCTCCCAAGAGAGTTCAGAAACATGCTTTGTGTGAACTTGATGTGGTTTGGGGTATTTTTTTTCACGTTTACCTTAAGACGTGTCATTATCCCTCTCTTCTCCTGATGTTGTAGGGTGCCTTGTGCAAAGTGCTGTCAGATCAATATGGGGCTCAATGCAAAGTGCATCCCGAAGTCCCGGCACCCCCTTAAAGCAGCTGTGCCGTGCGGAGAGAGCGAGTCTGGCACAGTCATACCGCTTCAATTAGAGTCCTGATGCAATCTCACTTTCTACTCGGACTGAAATGTTAACCCTGCGAAATCCCGCGGGTTTAAGAGGTGTTTATCCTGAAGAGCTTCGTGGATTTTTCTCGCAGAGCCTCGTAGTGCATGTTTTCTTTAAAGCAGAAAGCAGGGGTGTTCTCTTTCAGGTAGAATAAGTTTTGTGATTGCATTCTTCTTTGCCCCGTTAGATATATTGTGTTCATCAATCCATTGTGTGCAATGAGTTTATTTCTCTAGTGTCTGTTGAATTTCAACAAAATCAAACCTCAGGAGCGACATTACGTCATCCAACAGCAATGTAAATGACTGTCAACAAATCATGACATATATAAAATGATAAAATAAAATGATAAAACTTCAGATTATAACATATACATTTTTTTTTTTACTTTTTCTTAAGACATGTACAAATACCACTGTTGTTCTGCTTAAACATGAATGCAAGCTCATTTTCTTTACAGTATTTGAGGTCTTAAACATAAAAACAGAGCATATTTTCTATTGTTTTGACATGTTCTTCCAATAGCAAATATTTGTATTTTAAATTTTTAAATATTTTTTACGTAAACCCATAAATAGTAATAAAAAACAGAAAACAATATTAAAATGGTCTCTTATTTTTTTCCACGGCTGTATATAAAAACAAATTTGGCTGTTTTTAGGTTTCTTTTTGCACAGTCCACAGAATGTTTGCCCGCTTTTAAGATCAATACTGGTTGTACATTTGTATAACTTAATGTGATCATGAAAAAAAATCAGTTAGCATGTAAAGTTCTGCAAGTAAACATTCAGAGTATGTAAAGATAATTGCAATCCAAAGAAAGCAACAACCAAACAAGATTTTTAACACAGAAGTGGGCAAAAATAACGAAAATTATATAATGCACCTTACCAAAACCAAACCAAGACAGTTTTTCAAGAAGTGCAGTCTGTAACCTCTGCCTCTCTACCGCCATATCTGTTAGAAACATGAAAGTGCAGATTACTTGAAGTACTCGCCTTTACACCCGTAGAAGTCAAATGATGTCAAATCGACATTTCTTGTGATGATATACATGACAGCATCTCAACTTCAAATCATTAAAAGAGATGGATCCTTAATTAAAAAATGATTAAATAAAGTATTTAAATAAAAATTCATACTTTCTACAAATCTGAGTTTATCTGGTAAATCTTGTCACTTGTTTGTGAATATTCATCACTGCCTTGAGTCAACGCAAGCTTTTCACTTGTAAATAAATCTCCCACCTAATCCATAACACCATCATTTGGAATTGATGTAGAAACCCTTAGAATCACAAAACAGAACATAAATTTAATCAGCGCTCGCTTTTAACGTTGGGATCATGGACAATAATGTTTTATTACAGCCTCCCGAAGAAACATTATTCCAGCGCTGACTCACAACATATAATTACCCTCGAGTTGTAACTGGGTACCCATCCTTGGGTCAGGTCAGTAGAACCGTCGCTTCTTTACACTGACGGCAGTCTGTCTTTGTAAAGACCTTTGTGAATCCATCAATCATCACGATCTGAAAGCCGAATGTGTTGCTGGGAGATGCCAACCGAGCATCAACATTGATCGCAGAAGAACATGCTGGTAAATTGTAGCCAATGTTTATGGCCTAACTATGGTCTTTGACAACAGTGTCCTGGCATTGGATCAGCAAAGATAGCAGCTGAAAGCAGAAATAGAGAAGGAGTCCTCGTGATCTTGCTTTGGGATTATCTACTCACCCTCATTACATTCCAAACCTGTATGACTTTCTTTCTTCTGCAGAACACAAAAGATATTTTTAAGAATTGGTTATTCCATTGTAGGTAAACAAAACCACTGAGACATTTCTCAAAATATCTTCTTTTGTGATTCAGAGTGGAAGAGTCATACGTAGGTTTTGCATGACATGATGACAAATGTTTATTTTGGGGTGAACTCTCTTTAATGAAGAAACACAGGATTAGGTTTGTTAGATGGATTTGATTTTAGTCTTTCTAAGCAAATAGGATATGTGATGTTTTTAAAGCTATTGTAAGATATCTAATGATGAGATATTAAGAATGATGATATATTAAGATTGGGTCCATTTCGTGTCCTTGAGCAAGTCATTAAACCCCCAACGTCCAGGCAAAACTACGTCTGCTATTAGAGCACAGTACGGCTGTTAGATAATATGCCTCTACTTTTAAATGACAGAAGTTCAAAGTAGAACATTGCATGTGTTCTCCATTAAAGTGAAAGATCCTTCACCCACGAATACATCTTCATTTCAAGAAAGAAAAACAAGAAACGTGCTCAGTTGGATGTTTAACACATTTCTGAGTTTGGGTGCAGCAATGGGTACATCATTACAAACCTAGCATGTAAATAAACCAAATATATAACGTAAAGAATAAAAAATTATTGTATTGTTTAAAATAAGAAAAGATAATATTGGTGTAAATGAGGGCTGTCCAGAATAAAAGTTTGTGTTCACATTTTATATGTCGTACTCTGCATATTAAAGGGATAATTTACCCCAAAATGAAAATTCTGTCATCATTTATTCACATTCGAATTGTTCCGAATCTGTATAAAATTCTTTCTTCTGATGAACACAGAGAGGAATGCTTATAACCAGACAGATTTCGACCCCCATTGACTCCCACAGTAGGAAAAAAACAATGGTAGTCAAAAGTGCCCCAGAACTGTTTGCGGTCCTACATTCTTCAAAATGTCTTCTTTGTGAACAAAAACAAAAAAATAATTAAGTATTTTTCTTATTAAAAAGTATTTATAAACACATACCAATATATACATTTAGGAAATATTTACATGTATTTATTAATATTAATATTCTTATATAATAAAAAATGATATATACATTTTTTTCTTTCCTACATGTATACATGTATCTCTTTATAAATACAAACTGTATATGCGTATAATTTGTACACACAATAAGGATACTCTTAGCTATGCTAGCACACTACTTGCAAAGATTTAAATATGAGGTCCCTGGTCTGACTTTGCCAAAAGTTAAACCTAAACAATAATTTACAGAAATGCAAAAAATACTATAACACTAAAAACGCTTCTTCAAGTAGCCCAAAAGGAGACCAAAGGAGCCAAAAACAGTTGGTTCCAGACATTTATATTCTGAAGACGTGTGTGTCATCGACTGTTTAAGGAAATGAAGGGCTATTTAGCCCTCTGTCCAAAACCAAACTCGCAGATTCGCCCTGTTTGTACATATTTTTTTTTGTGTGTGTGGTATGAGACCGGCCACGGATACATGAAGCAAATCGGGTGGAACCAAGCTAATGTACTATGCCTCAGAGCTCTACCCTAACTTCCCGACCCTCTAAAAAATCTCTGCTCATTTCTCAGATGTCTCAGAGAATGGGTTGTTTCAGGCCAAAAAACATTTGCTTGGAGGGGTTTACTGGATGCATTTGGTGTCCTATTGTTCTGGGAAAAGCTCCTCGAGACGAGTGTGTGGCGGGGTGTCTATCGGGCCAGTATTGACAGTTCAGAGAGAAACATGTCGGCTCATGTGTAATCAATAAATCTTATGTCTGGATCTTGCCACAACTCTTTGGTGTGTTACCCATGTTGTGTCTCTTAGTTTGGTGCAGATGCTTTAGAGAGAGGATAATGGTCACAGACTACTCGACATATGTTTCTTTCAGGTCCCAGAGGGAATGTTGTTGCTCTTTTTTAGCTCAGGAGGAGATTTGATGGAATTCTCACTTCCGTTAAGGATCAAGTCTGAGATGTTTCTTCTAAAATGAGACAATTGTTCAAATACGTGAAGCGTATGGAGGTGTAAAATGAATGTAGATTTGTATATTGTTGAGGTATAATAATCAGGATGTGGGTAAATTTGATGAGGAATGTTCAAGTTCATATTGAGATCTATATTTTGAGATTTCTGACTGTTTTTCTTAAGAGAAATATCGGAGACACAGGGGAGGCGTAAGCAAGTTATCATTTACTCTCCATTGATGTCTTTGGGAAACAAACATTAAAGAGACTTTAATGAGTGAAATGTTTTGTGAAATAACTTATACTGTACCATCTCAAAATTGCAGTAAAACTAGTAAGAATGTCTTATGTAAGTGTATGAAGCTGCATAAACATAGTAGCTAAGTTAAAGTCCAGTGTATTACATTTTGAGGAATCTAGTGGTAAGGTTGCAAATTGCAGCCAACGGCTCAGGCATTGCAGTGGGGGCTTTAAGTGTACCATATGCACACATGTTAGACTTTGAGCTCTTCTATGGGCTTTGCACCTGTTCTTGTCTTGGAATCTACTGACAGTGTGTGAAAACACACTAGACTGCATGTTTAGGGATGTGGGGGGACAAAAAGTTGCTAATAATAACAGTGAATACTGAATGTTTTCGTTTTGTCAAAGGGCCTGTTTGCTTAGCTACATGTGTCTTGCTGCAGGATATATTGCCTGTTTGCTTATACATGCTTCTGCAAACTGATTTAAAGGAAGAGTTAACCAAAAAAATGTATTGGTTCATCCTTCTATCCCAGAAAGATGTACATCTTTTTTCAGTTATACAAACAAATAATTGTTATTGAATTAAATTAAACTGCTTTTCATGCTCTATAAAGCACATACCTCCATAATTAACTCTTTCACTGCCATTGACGAGTTATCTCGTCATTAAAAAAAAAACGCTTCCCTGCCAAAGACGAGTTTTTACGGCAATCAGTGTTTGTATTGTTGCACAGCAGGTGGCGCTATTACACACCACTGGGAAAAAGTACAGAATCCTAGAAACTAGAACGTATATGTTTTAGTGGTTTTTAATGATTGTTCTGAGTGTAATCTGGACGGAATCTTCGACAAAAAACGTTAATTATCTCAGCTGTTCAATCAAAGTGATGCATTTATGAAGAAACCTACCCACATCGACGGAGTGATAAAAAACAAACTAATGAAGATAAAGAATACGGTTTCTTTCATTTGACATATTTTTCGTCCATATATTCTTTACAGAAAATTTACTGTGAGCCATTAAAGTTGCGTGAAAATGTTAAAAAACGCTGGCGTAGGCTGGCAACTGGCGGCGAATGAGTTAAAGTAGCCCTAATGACTCCCTTAGCTTAACAAATGTCTTATGAAGTTAAATGATTTTGAACATTTATGAGAGAATTTTCATTTTTGGATTAACGATTCCTTTAAATCTGATTCTATACTGACTATTCCTCCACTATATACGCACAAACTGTACCTTCACAACTGTCACAGCATGCTTCAGCATTTTTATTTTAAATTTCTCAAAGGTTTTTCACTGGAATTCATTCGGTAGAAAGATTTACTGAACAAAAGGTGACCCCTCGGGTAGAATGTGAGTAATACTTAAAAGTGTCAGATTAATTCATTAAAATCAGACTGTATGTACAGAGATGTATGAAAGGTGTTCAGATGCTTTGATATGTCAAGAAAACATCTTGGAGCATTATTATATAAAGAAAAGAGTAGTCGGCCTCACTGATGTTCTCAAGTGGCAAAAGACTTTTCAAAGAAACCATTCCATTGCACTTCATGTTGCTAACAAGCTGCACTTTATGTCAAGAGACCACGTTTGTCGCTTGCACATTAACAACAGCCGATGGCCAATTTATTTCCTGTCACGTGGTGATCGAGGTCAGCTTGTCAACAGATTTGTCTCACCGTGTTGCCGAAAATAAAAGGCAACACCGGGATAGCTGTTATTGCTGACGAAGCAGAATGTGTACAGTAGGGTATCATTATGATATCACCAAATTGTTTCAGACTTCATATGTAAAGCGGAGTCTCCTGCACTTACAAGACTACATTTACAAGCACAGGTTTTTTAAAATGTGAAATATATTCAATTAGATCAGTGGTTCTCAAACGTTTTCGTTGTAAGGCCCCTTTTCCTTTGTGGCCCCTAAATAAAGACTTAAGATCTTAAACTTAAAATTTTGATTTAAACCCAAGACATGTTCAAAACGCTGGAACAGCAGTTCATTTGTGTTTTCTGATGTTTAATTGCACAAAATTTACATTTCTATATTTCATAAAATGCCACAAAAACTATGGCCGCCCTGACCCATTTTAGGGGCACTGCCCCAAATTTAAGAAACACTGAATTAGATTATAGATTCAGATTAGACTGTTTACTGTCTCTAAACACTGTAATCCAATGAAAACATATTTGCATGTGCATCAGATCACTGTTTCTGGGCATGCATGTTACCTCATGTAACCTCAGCAGTGAAAAGTTTGACTTCTGTTGGAGAAACTGACGAACTTGACAAAAATTAAGCAACTCAACATTGTGTAATTTGCATGTTTGCCTTTTTGACATATCTGTAAAAATATGCCAAGAAAGCTGTCTTCTCTTGTTACTAACTTAACAAAATAGACAAGGATAAGAAGCTGACTTTTGAAATTCTGTCTTGTATAAACATTTTACTTCTGTCCATTCCTACTCCAATAATTAGACGCTTTTGGATGGTGTTTCGTAGAAAAAATAGTTTGGAAAGAGCACGCTGCATTACACGTGTGAGCAGGATCATTTTTTTACATTTACATTTAGGCATTGGGCAGACTCTTTTATCCAAAGCAATTTATATTGCATTACACTATACATTTTGTTTCTAAGTATGTGCAATCCCCTGGGATCGAACCCACAACGTTGGCGTTGTTGGCCAACGCGTTGTTTTTAAGTTAAGTAGTTGGGTAAAAGGTTGCACAATACAATGCACAAATGTAATCTTGTGTTTACATACAAAAGCATCAGTAAATATTTTTGAAGAAAAATAAAAAACTTAAATTAAAACTTAAATTCAACATCAATTTAAGAAAATTACAACTAGAACTTCTCAAAGCTGTAAAAGAAAAAGTGTACTCTGTGTGGGTGCAGATCAAGTGTTGGCAATCAACAGGCGTCATATTGTTAAAAAAATACATTTACATTTTTTTGGTCATTATATCTCGTGCCATTATATATTGTTACGCCCCAAGTATTAACTTCACAGTATGCATTTTTGTAGAGTTAGACCTTGACGTTGTCGCTAGTTCACCGTATAACCGGGTTGTAGAAGTCATCTGCTTTTAACAGTTTCCTTATTGAAATGTACCCAGTAGTCCCTGTTTAACATCATAATGACACTTTTGCTCAACTGATGGCATTGCAGAGTCCTAACTGAATAAACATTAGTCTAGCCCTTGACTTGTGCCTGGATTCAGTGACAGATGTGATATCATGTCTAGACTGGAGATCTCTATCTACCCCAGGGCAATGCGTTAGAAAGCCACCTTAGCTTTTTCATTGTGTGTTCGTTGTCATAACCTTGCACTTTTTATCTTCTTCTTCAAGGCATTATTCAAAGTATTAATATCTCAATATCTTTCCTAAAGGTCCACAGATATCGCATAGGCCATTTCTTCATTGTAGAATAAGTGTACTGGCTATTTTTCCCATTGTTTTTGGCAAATGGGTAAGATGTATGATTATGCATGTATTACCTTCTTTTTAAAGGGCCAGTTCACACACAAACAATATGTTTTTTCACCCTAATGTTGTTCATAACCTGTATATGACTCTGTGGTTTTGTGTTCATACAATGGAAGTCAATGAGGATCAATGTTGTTTGGTTATCAACGTAGTTCAATGACATGAGCATGCGTAAATGATACAATAATTTTTATTTTTGGGTTAACTGTCCCTTTAAGGAAAGAAAGTTCAAGATTGTTTAAGTGAAATTTCACCGCAAAAAGAATTAAACATTTTTAACATTACCTGACATGAGGGTGAATAAATGATGACAGAATTTTTATTTTTGGGCGAACTTTCCTATTAAAAAGTTTTCTCCATTGCATGCACGGTTAGAAAGCATAATGTTTTAATAGTTCTCCAGATAGACCTACAAACACACACACAGACTGAGAATACACGGTGATAGCCATCGCATCTGATACGAGTGCTTTGAGTAAATAAGCTCTGTAGAGAGAAACCAAAAGTTGGAAGTGACACATTTGACATATCTGCTTCGAATTAAAGGATTTGAGAGGAAAATCATAATCCAGCCGTGCTTCAAGAACCACAAGAGAGAATATATTCATCAGATGTTTTGATTCAAACCGACTGGCAATGCATTCCAAAAACAGTTTTCCAGCATACTTGTTACCTGGGATTTGAACCCGTGACCTTGGCGGCGCTACTCCAAAGCTCTACCAGTTGAGTTACGCTTTAGAAGCAAAGTTTCCCCTGCAAAAGTGTTTTATCAGATGTCTGACGCTTTAGGTCTAAAATGCTGGGTTTTACTGACAAAACAATGTAAGTAATCGCCCTTGCTGAGCTCATTTAACAGGTCAACCCAGCTTAGTGTTCGTGGGCCGAGCAGTGGCCAGATATTCAGCTCCAGGGCAGCGCAAAATTTGGCCGTGGCCTCCAGGAGCGGATTGAATTACACCAACTGCCCACCCAGATCTGTTTGGCGAGGGTCGGTGTCCAAAGGTGAGCTCAAGCCCCATGGCACGTACAACGTCCGTGACAAATAAAACATCCCGATGCAGCAGAGTGAGAAGAGTCAACAGCGCGGTGCGCTCCTTCAGGAGTAACTCGTTGCAGATGGTGTGTCAAGATCATAGCTAGCGTAGAAAGTCTGAATTTAGCAGCCAGCAGAATGCTTGAGTTATATTCCTCAAGAGAGACTTAAAGAAAGACGCAGACAATGAAACGGGGCTTAATTTAGACTTACGGCCGTTTGGATTTAGACAGTGAATGTTTTTAAAGATTTAAAGCTCGTTCGTATTAGCTTTATCGAAGTCTAAGAATAAAAGCGTTAAAATCGCATCGGTTCAATTCGCTTGTACTTTTAAACCTCGGATCGTGCCATCATCGTTGTTTTTATTACTTCTACAGTCCTTTGTTACGATGGCTGTAGAAATAAAGAGCATAGCCATGAATGAAAAACAGTATCTGTCATCACTGTCTTCAGTCTCTTCAGCTTTTTAATCATAAGAGTTAATCAACCGCTAACTCATTAGACGTCTGAATATCTGACAAAAGCCTCCCGATGGCTCGCATCGCTGGTCTAATGTGTTTGGTATCGTAGCAACTGTACGGATGGATAATGGCCGGGCGGCTTTTGAAGCCGGCCTTGCCTCCAATAAAAGGGCCAAATGCGGAGATATCTTTGCGGAGGGATGTTTTCGAAGGCCTCTTGTCATCTTTGTAAGCGTGTATTTGTTATTGCACAACGGGAGGGAGATTTCATTAAAACTTGGCATGGCTGACAGATGTCAGCGTGATGCCAGCAGAATTCAACGGGACAGTGCAACAAAAAGTTTCTGAGCGCTTTTGTCACCTCTTACAAAATATTTTTTTGTTCAATTGTTTATAGTTTCTTTTTATTGCTCTTGGAAGGGAGTGTTCTAACAGCTTTTGCACGTGGTTGTCATCCAAATGTTATAATGACAAGTAAACTGTCAGAATGTTGCTTTTTATGCTTTAATTGGATGTTTCGCAATCTAGGTCGTTTTATATAACCGCACACGTCTCTTAGAAAAAATGAACGTCTTTAAAGTATACAACTATTTATGGCGCTGGATTAGATGTGCTCATAGGTGTGATGTGTTATGAGACACAGACTGGATTCCATGGAACGAAATGGTCAGCGCACAAGGTTTGTGCCAGCATCACCCAAACTTGCTGCTTGATCCATGAGGCTCACGGCATCTCATGGCAAGTGTGAAGTAGACTGAAGGGAGCGTGCAACATTTTTCTTTACAGCTTATGGAGCCAGTCAGAAGGGACGCAAACGAGATACAATTCTTTCCTTTATTCACCCTTATGTTGATCGAAATCTGTATATTTGGAACACAAAAGAAGATATTTTGAGAAATGTCTCAGTGGTTTGTACAATGGAAGTCAATGGTGGACAATTTTGCATGGTTACAAACGTTCTTCAAAATATCTTCTTTTGTGTTCTGCAGAAGAAAGAAAGTCATAAAGGTTTGGAATGACATGAGGGTGGGCACAGAGTTCTTTCAAACCACTTTCATACATGTGCGATTATTCTTTCCGTTCTTCCATATATTTGCAGGTTTAAGTGTGATTGGGTTTGTCATCTGCAAAGAGATGGGGAAGAAATCTGGATCGAAGCATGCAAGTCTATCAGGTGTCTGCCTTTTTTCTTTGGTTTTGTTATGAACAAATCTGTTTTGGCTTTGAAGCAGATGACAAGTGAGGGATTGACCTGAAATGTGGAAAAACCTTTCTGTATCTGTCTTCCTCCATCAGAATCAGAGAGGATATTGAACCTGTAAAATATGCAGAATAAAAAGACATTGATCTTGATCTTTGTTAAAAGAACAATACAAGCTTTAAAGAAAAGCTCTTCATAACAGCAGGTCACAATGATTTAAGGAAATTAAACTGGCTTAGAAAGAGGAGACCATAACAATGAGTGCACAATTGAACCAAATTAAAAAGAATCTGTACGTATTTTAGATAAGAATATGCCGTCGTGGATGTGTTTTCCACTCATCTGAAGCATCTCTAGACAATCATGGCTTTCCTTCTTCTGCGGGACACAAAATGGGACACCTCAGTCACCATTTACTTTCACTTTTTGAAAAAGTACTTTTACTTTGTGAAATAATCTTTCTGTTGTGTGGCAGATTTAGATTCATGCAGAATGACAGCAGAACTGTTCCTTTGAGCTCTCTGATTAAGTCCTGCTGTTCTTTGTATTTGGCATCTCTTCTCAACCCTGTGACCCTGGCCGGTGTAGAGCCCTGGAGTCTTGTCCCAGAATGCTTCTGGAGTTTGTCCAGGGGCAGGTGTTTCTGTTAACAGCCAGCCTTCAGAAATCATGGCATTTTACAATCAGTGCCACAGCACTGAAAATATCCCTCATCTACAGTCTATCTCCCTACAGTATGTCAGACAGAGTCACGTGGGTTGCTTACAGCTGTTTATACAAGCACATGAAGTCATTAGAATACCCTTCTGACCCAGATTTTACTGCCCTCGCTCCTGAATGGTCACATGCAGATTGCAGTCGCTCTGTGTTTGTGTGTGTGTGTGTGTGCGAACGTGCGTGTGTGCGTTTACATATGTGCAATGCTATTATGCAGCATAAATAATAAAAGCATAAAAAAGCATAATTACATTTTTTTTAAAGGCCTTTATAAAATGCGTTATATATGTGTATATATATATATATATAAAAAAGTCCATGTAGATATTTGCATGTACACTGTATGCGTTGAATTGAACTTGGTCCTGTGTGCGTGCATGTGTGTATCTGTGTGTTTTTATATTTTTACTTTAGGGTAAGTCATAGGGTTATGGAATAGATTTGAACAGTTTGTATTAGTGCAATGAATTGATTTTCAATTTCACTTTTAGTTTCCATAAATTATGAAATCGAAATAATCAAGGCAAAACAATTATTGTGCCGCATTCTGTTTGTAGGATTGCCTCTTTTTATTATTTATTTAAATGTTAAGTTGAATCCAGTGTTAAATTGACCAGTTATTTATGTATTATGAATAATTGAAGAGTTTTTTGCAAAAATGGATAACTCCATTCTTTAAAATGTCAAAATTCTAGTTTTTATTTCAATTCTTTTTATTGTGTATTACAAGTAATATCACATAAACTGCCTTTGGGTTTTTTTAAGTAATAAAAACTATACAAAAAAGCAGCTAACTAACACAATAAAAACATGATAACTAGGGCGGTCAAATGATTAATCACATCCAGAATTAAAATTTGTGTTTACATAGTATATGTCTGTGTACTGTGCATATTAATTTTGTATTTATAATCACAAAAACATACATGTATACACATTTTACCTATTTGTTGACATTATTTCCAAAATCAATGAGTAATAGTGTTAAATAACCGTGATCTCAAAATTAAGCAAAATAATCCTTATTATAATGTTTGTCATAATCAAGCAGCTATAGTTTGTATATGATAACACAACATGTATTCGTAATTTTATACTGTTGAAATCTATAATCCTCTCTCGTCACTACTAACACATATTTCACACCCAGGTTTTATGTTAGTTACTGTAGATACATTTGATAAGACAACTTTAGTGACAAGTCCTATACTTAGGATGAATGGAAAGCTTATGATCTGCTCAGCAGATGCTGGAAGATAAATGATGCACCTGTCATGTAGCGTGGGGTATTAAGTTTACAGTCTTGTGTTCCTTGATTACACAACATCTAAAAAGCTCAGTAGAGCTCACCGACTGTGCCACCCAATGGACCGATATGAAATCAGACATTCACTCATACTTACTTTATCTTAAGCGCTCCATCAGTCTAATGAGCTCAGATTGACTTAAAGCGGCCATTCCCCGCGATCGCATTTTTCAAACTTATAGCATAAATAATACCTGCAAAAGGATAAAGCTCAAAGTTCAGTGCCAAGCGAGATATTTTCTTTAACCGAATTCACTTTTCATGGACTATAGAGAACGACTGGATTGGACTACAGCCCTCTACTTCCCGGGTACATGATGTCACCATTCCAAGTGCTTTTAATAACCCCCGCCCAAATGCATAGGCCAAAAAAGGGGCGAGAGCTTCCTCAGAGAAGAGGAAGAGCCACCGGAGTAGTGTTTGGTTATCAGAGATTGTAAACATTTGACAGAGCTGCGTGCTTCATTACTTTTACTTTCATCACAGTCCTTCAGCTGGTAATAAGAATTCAGAGACACACATTCTGAGATAACCAACAGTCAAATAGCAGCTTTCTGACATAACATCGGCTGTGAAAACTGTTCTGTGTTATACAATGATATTATGTGTTTGCACAAACCTCTGTCTAAAAAACACTTCTATGAAACGTCCTCTGAAGTCCTGCTGTTATTAGTCTGTTATTAGTGATTGTAAACCGGTCTGACCCAACCGGTCCGGTGTCCCCTCGCCTTGGTAGAAAAAAGCGATCTCTAACAAAGATTGACGTTTGCGTATGCACTAGCAGACCTCCGTTACACTTCGATCGGTCCGCATGTTTTTCAACTGATGAAGTGAAGTTGACGCCATTGTAACTGCTTATTGCTAAAAGCCAAAGCTTATGAATTCACGTGGACTCAGAGGGGGACCGACCAATCACAGCAGCTTGAGGAGCGGAACTCGCAAATATAGTATTGGTGGGACATCTACACACACTCTTAGGGGGGAACCAATCACGACAGACCTGGTCAGCTTTACCAATCAGAGCATTTTGGAAGGCGGGACCTGAAGGGACTTGAAATATGTGAAATATAAAGGGTTTTTTTAAACTAGAAACATGAACATCCATTGTTAGACACCCAAAAAACACAATCAAAGCTTCGAAAACAGGGAAAAAACGGGGCCATTAAAGCGAAGAGGTTCAATTTGCTTACCCCACCTGTAAGTTGCTTTGGATAAAAGCGTCTGCTAAATGACTAAATGTAAATGTAAAACTAGAAAGATGTGCAATGGCCCGAAACACTAAGCAACTAAACGTGATTACAGAATTGAACGTATAACGCCTGGCCTCATTTCTCTCCTTACATGCAAAGGCTGTGTGTGTTTTTTCTCATTCGACACGCATTGGGTGACTCAGATGACGGAGTTAGAAATGATGAAACCACAGAGACGGTGTGCGTGTTCAGGGGCCCACAGGATGTGGTCCTTAGTCACAACCTTCACCATTAGCAACAGCTGCCACAATGACTCCCTCTGACAGCTCTCACGTTTAAAGGTGCAACTTTAATAGGCTCGTCATTATTGTTTTTTTGAAAGCTCCAGTGTCATTGATGTGTGAAAAGGTTTTCGTGCCAGGGTCTATATGTTAGAGGTTTCCCGGTTTGGGAACTTAACCAATAAGCGCTCGGTACCATTCTTCCAGACAACTGCGAAGCGTTTCCTTCTCCTTCTACTGTAATTGTGGCAAGGGTTTATGTCCGGAAATAGACAAGACAGGCATTTTATAGTGTTTGGAGTGAACTGACATCTGTGAAATTGCCTGCTATAATTGTACAGTGCTCATTTACACGCATTAAATGGAAAGAATTTCAATTGCTGTAGCTGTTATTAGCCGTACCCAAAAATGGAGACGTGTGAAAGTAACTGCAAATTGGGACAGGAATACCTATGTGCTGCCGTGCGATGATCCCATTGTCGAGTGGGTTTTTTTCACCTCGTAAGTAAAGCTATGAAAATTTAAATTTGATATGTATTTTTGTCATACCGGTCGTGTGGCTGTACAAGCCTGTGTTGGTTTAGTCATGACCGTATTCCTTTCCGGTCCGTCAACGTATCGTATGCCATCATTTCTTCATGATGAAAGTCGCCCTTCCTCCCGTGCCTAGTGCTCTCCAATGCAAGGAAATCCAAACAGAGCGTCGCCTTTAATTCTAACATAAATATGTACTCACCTCCAGTCGTTTCACTTCACACACGCTGAGAACTCATAACGTTGCCTGTATCCACAGGCCGCTTTTTATTTATTATACAGCTGAGTGCGGTTGAGTTACATTTTGATTGGAAGGTAAAAGTGTTTACACTTCTGCATGGCTTAATTTCTCATTCGAAGTGTTGAAAACATTCGAACCGTCTCTGAACCGTGAGTGAAAATAAGAACCCTTGTTGTGGCGGTAAATTGCATGCCTGCTCACTTCTCTCCCTCGATGGCGTTCATAAGTCTTCAATCCCAATAGGCACTTCCTGTCCTGAAGATAGGGCTGTTTATGATGGGGATAGTGAAACTGAAAGTATATCACAGACTGGTGGCAGGTTTAGACCATTGCCTTGAGCGTTTGGCCTGATGTTATGTATGATCTGTCCTGCAACGGTTATATTGCTGATTATTTTCCATTTCATGTGGTCTTTTGAAGGTTAACAGCTTGCCTCTGTCTACTGGTCAGCCTTGTTTAACCTTATAAGGTTTTCAGATGCTTTCATTAGAGGTTTGTCAGTTTGATACAAATTCACTTGTGTACCTGAATATCTGTGTTGTCTTCATTATACACCTTCACTTGAGTTTATATTGAGTACATATTACTATATCATGTAAATTACATTTCATGCAGTGTGTAATGTTGCTGTGTGTGAATGTAAGCAGTCCGCCAAGTTGTAAAGCTGAAGATGAATGACTAAGTTGAGGCTTGAAAAAAAGGGAGTCGACTCTGAATCACGCAAACGAGTCGTCCCCACTCTGGTTCGCGAACCGCCGCAGATGTACGTCACTACATATTGCCCCTGTCTACATTTTGCTAGACCAATCACAGCAGACTAGACAATCAGATCAGAGTAGGCGAGCGGAAAGAAGGGGTGATTCGCGGAACGAGTCATTTGAGAGTCAGTCAAGAAGTAAGGTAAAAAAACTGCCTAGTATAACAAAATAAAAGTGTTTTTTCACCTTTTATGTATGTAAACTTGTTGTTGGACACTACATAAAACAAAATAGGACCTTAAAAATCAAGGAATATTTACTCTTTAATAGTGGTGGGCCGTTAACGGCGTTAACGTGCTGCGTTAACGTGAGACTCTTATCGCGCAATAAAAAAATGTTGCTGTTAATCTATTCTCAAAGTTGGGTTGGGAGCAGGGTCTATACTACGCAAGCTATGATGACTTTCACCTTGATATTTTAGCGCGGACGTATACCTAGCTGAATTGCACTGTACCGGCCGAGAACGAGATTTTTCAACTCGCGTGATTCGCGCAATTCGCTTCATTCTCGCCGCCTCATCATCTCATGACCAGGGCTTCATTCACGCGATTCGCGCCGCAAGTAGGTCTATCGCGTCTTTGCATTGACTTAACATGTAAATCACTCGCGCTTGACGCGCCATTCGCATTTGGTCTGAACACAACATAACGTTACTGTGAAATTACCACATCAAACGTGACGTGCTAACATGGATGCAGCTATGAAGCCGCCGGATTGCTTCAGGGAAAATTTATTTTTAAGAAGCTTCCCAATGGAAACATCGACAAGACTAAGGTTGTTTGCACCTTGTGCAATGCGGAATTGGTTTAAAAAAATCTTTCTCTCAACAGGTAGTGGTTTAGTTTTAGTTGAAACCAGTAAATTTGTATTGGCACCTAATGTATTATGGCTCCTGTATGACATATCGCTTGTTGCTCCCTAACTCTTTGTAAGTGGCTTTGGATAAAAGCGTCTGCTAAATGACTAAATGTAAATGTACTGTAGGAGCTCTTCCAGTCTCAAGTACCACATAAACGCAAAGCATCCCTTAGCTAATGCGGAAGTAAACACAAGTACATCTTATTGAACATAATTTATTTTCATCACCAATTATCATAGTAGAACAGCTTTCTCAAGCAGTTTGTGATGCATTTTGGAAACAGGAGATGAGCCCCTGGTCTAATGCGCCACCTGGCTTGAGACACCCGTTCTCAAAGACTTACTTTTAGTCATTATTTGGGTAGCACACATATTCTGAATGCCTTCGGCAGAATTCAAATGAGCCATTTTATCTAGATTAATCTATGCCCACCACTACTCTTTAAACAAGCACTAAATACACTGAAATAAGACTCAATATTGAGCCACTTTTTTCTACTCGCATCTCCTTAATAAGCAGTTTACTCTTATTATAGAGGTACATTATATGCAGATATCTAGATTTACCTATTGACACAGTTCGATATACACATGTTGATAAAGATGTGTAGATGTAGGTATTAGTAGGTATACAAATAAGTACATTGTACAAATACTGTATGTACAGTTAAACATACATAAATGTGTACAGATATACAGTTAGATATATACATGTAAATATAGATGTATCGTTGTTGGCATATGTATGTAGGTATAGTTATATACTAGGGCTGGGCGATGTGACAATGTTATTGTATATCGCCGTTGTCTCGCAAATATCCCAATGTCGATTACAACAGACAGATACTAGACGATAATGACCAATTTTGAAGACATTTAACCGAAATGGTAGGAGCCAACTCAATGAACGTCATGAAACGTGATATCACTTTTGAAAAGACAAACGCTATTTTATGTTAAGTATAAACAAACATGCTAGACAGGCAGGCAACACAACTATGGCGTTTATTCAGACCCAAAACTTGCGTGCATGAAAACCACACTCCAGACAATCTCATCGGTCGGCAGGTTTTTAACCCAACGCGTCAAACCAAAAAAACGAGTCTCAGGCGTTTAAAAAATATGTACGCTTTTACACCTGCGGTTTTGCGCATCAGTGTGCACACTCACATTGGCACCCGTTGTTGAGTCATGAGGGGTGAAACGTCGACGATAAACACGTGCGATTATCATCCCGATGTGGAGAAGCCATTACATGACCAACAAATAATGCTCCTTGCAGCCAAACTCTAGTACTTGAATAGAGGGATGTCAGTCGAGGCATATGAATTGCACACATCACAGATTTGGCTATGTTTGTACCATCCCTTAATTTGCATAATTGCATGGTTAAACCTGACGCATGCACCACGCCCAAATAAACATTGCTTTGTTTCTTGTTAATTCCTTGCCAGGGTGTCTCTAGCTGCATCATGCACGACTCACGCTATAATATATCAGAAACCAAAGTTTATTATTCAGCTAAATGATGCAAATGGTATATTAACAAACACTTGAGTTCTGAAGGTTTGAAGCAGCCTGGTCTCATATTGTTTTTAACATACATCAAGTAAAGCAGAAGAGATAAAAAGACACAGCAAGGTCTTGTCTCAGGTACTTATCAGGTACAGATAAGCAGCACTTCAGCAGTGACTGATGACATCAGTGAGTAAAGTTGGCATTCTGGTGGCGCTATCATTTGCTATACTTGCTGGCTTAGCAAACTATACGTTTATGAGACATATGTCATCTAGGATACTTTCATCTATGCCAGTCAGCTCAGGGCAGCCCAAGAACACGCTCCAACAAGAATCAATCACACTATAATACGAGGCAGTTCACCCTCCTAGAGCTCATATTTTCCAGGGTTTAAAAAGGACAAAGCCCAGCGGGGAGCATTTACAGACTCCAAGCTTTATTTCAAATGAATATCATATAAAGAGTCATCCAAACTGAATAAACTTTTAATTGGATGACCTTTTCAAATAGATAAATATATCAATAGAACAGAATCATTTAAATAGATAAATATATCGATAGATAAATCAGGAGCCGCCTCAGCTGTTGTCTCAGATGACACGCAAGAAGATATGTATACATAGATGCCAGACTTGACCGCTCCAGTAGAAATGGGAAAACTTTTTATAGGTGTTGCGTTGTGTTTTTTATGTATAAACATAATAATTCAGCTTGGTAAACTTTGAACATTTGTAATATTGTGCCAGCAAACGGGTTTATCTTGTATTGTATTAGTTTAACGCAATATTATTTGGCACGTAACATTTTATTTTCATACTATACCTAGTGTTGCCGATGTTCACCGACAATGAGGCATCTATGTATATACATCTATATGTCACACTTCAACATATTTAATTTGTCTCATTTTTTTCTTAGCTTTTCTTGTGATCTATGGAACTCGTCTATGGCACTTAAAATCAAAACAAACTGCAACTGGTTGCTTTACATATTTAGAAGATAATGGCTGAAGGCCGAACTACAACATTTTCGCTTATTGTTTTAAAAGCATTGAGCATAGAAGGCCACACATGCAGATGTTGTCGAAGTTTGAAAGAAAAAAAAAGAAACCACATCCCTCTCTCCACGTCAGGGAATAGTACATTTAGAGCGCTCACTTTTAGTTCAACTGTGCTATCATTTTGTTGCTCTTTCTCCTTGTGGATGTTAATTTTAAGTTTGTTTCCATTAAAGCAGAATATATTGGCGGAAGGTTTTAGATCATCCATTAGGTTATCCATCAGGTCAATGACAGGACAAGGGGACATCTCAGAGTCATTTATCCACAGTGAACGTCATCCAACATCTGGTCATTGCGGTTTTCTCTGACTGTCACATTTGTGAATCTCAACCATTCATTCCTCTAAACCAACGCTTTTAGGATTACTTCCAAGTGTGCAAAAACAATAGCAGATGAATCATTTATGTAAAGGAACTAGATTTTTCTTTTCCAAAGATGTTTTGTAAAACATATTCTATACCATAAAAAGGCTCAGATATTCTAAAAAGACACTTATTGAATTGCTATAAAAATAGTAACGTAAAATTAATAGTATACATACCTGCGAACTATCCACTTTTCAACCAAATTTGCCCAAATTTGCTGTTATGAATTAAAATATGACAATCTTGTGAATCATGCCGATTAAAAGAGTTTTTTTCAATGTGTGAGAGGGGTCTTTGGTGATTTATAAAATGTAAGTCGTCAGTTTCCATATTTTGAGAATTCTAAACACAGATACAGGCAACATCAAAGCATCAGTCAATCGGTCCGCTGATGCATTAGGAAGAGCGTGTTCCAAGCGTCATGTTTGCACCCTTGAAATGTCGTGCTATGCGAAGTTTCGTCTCGGATAAAGAGAAAATGCTTTTTTTTTTATTAGTCCGGTTGTCCAAACGTAATCCCTTCAGAATTCCCACTTCAAGAGTTGTACCCTTCTAAGTGAGTAGGGCTCTTGGGTGAGATTGATATTCGTCCAAAGTGTTCGACGCAGAAGCTGAAGATAACTAATATTAAATCATTATTGCACAGACGAATCGATTCGATTCCTACGAAATAACAATTGGGTGTTAACTATTTGAGTATGAGCTTCACTTTGGTAATACGTCTTGTGATCATGTCATGTGGTTGACTTGAAAAACTTGTGCGGGCCAAAACAGTTTGATCAGCATATTGTGGAGGTTTTTTGTTTTTTTCTGGTCGGAGTGCACCAGAATGCCTAAATTAAATGTAAACATTTACACATAACACAACATTTCTTATGGGGGAGGACGCCCCAAGACCCCCAACAGGGATTTATATTTACATTTGTCTCCTTTTCACCTCTTCCGAGTTTTCAGGTCTGAGTATAGTAAAACAAAAACATTTAAATTGTTATTTTTATTACTGTGAAAGCTTGTTAATGCATGGATAATCTGTCACTGTGAATATGTAGGAATTTGCTTTTATGATGCTTTAAAAGTCCTTGTTTATGGTTATTAAACATTTTCAAGAGCATGCTGCAAAATTGTTGTGATTTCTTCAGGAACTCTATATGTATATGCATCTAAGCAGAGTAATATATATTATCATTAAATTCAAATATATTTTGTTCATTGTTTTATCTCGTCAAATGCTTTCTAAAGTGTGGTCATGGAAACACACACACACACCAAACGCTACCAAGAAAGAGTGTCTCTATTTTACACTTCTGTAATGTAATTTTTTCATATATTCCTCTAGGTCACTGCATGTCAGTCATCGTCCTGAATTGCTCCAGAATCAGAACTGGGAAACACATCTCTTGTTATATAAATGGATATGAAATTTCAGTGATTTAAGTGCAGTCTAAGTTATAGTGATGCGAAGCGTGAAGAGACGGCGCTCAAAGGATTGAGAAGCGTGTCATTGTCAGTCTCAGATTCAATAGACTTTTGAACTATCTTTTCATCTCATGTTTGAAATCTTCAGTCATGTTTACCTGAACCAGGTTACAAAATATCAAAATAGCTCAAGTGAAACAACTCCATACAAAATCCTGCTTACATTTTCATAAAAAGCAAACAGATTGCAATCATCTCCTGCGCTATTGTTAATTGTACCGTGAACTAATCAGCAACACAAAATGCCATTTTATTGTGCCAGCTAGATGGAAATTAGCAGGAATATTTGGCAAAAAGAGAACGAGGGCTGAAAGGAAGCCTATGTGTTTTACATGCGCAGCTGCTCTGGCTTGTAAAACAATGTGAAATGATGTAGGTTGTATTGTGTTTTTATACAGAGGAAACAATCAGGGTGGTTTAGGATTTATGACAGCGTATAAGCAAACCAGCGTCAGTCCACATTGGCACGAGTTCTGGGCAAAGTTAAAATGTTGTGGAAGTCAATGGTGGTCAGTGTTGTTTGGTCACCAACGCTCTTCACAATATCTTCCTTTGTGTTCTCATTCACAGTTGTACCTCATCATTATAATTTGTGCGGTGTGTTTATACTTTTCTCCATTAGCAATCCCCCATGCAAATTGGCTTTAGATCTTATTGGCAAACATGAAAGGTTCATGGTCTCACCACAAGAAGACTCTCTCTCGTTGCCAGCATCTCCCATCCAAATATTCTCCTCACGGCCCTATAAGCCCCCACAGCTTGATGAAGGTAGAAGATTATGTGATGATCTGAGGTTTGTGGTTAGTTGCAATTGGGGTAGAAGATTGTAAAATGAGCGTAAAAGGACAGCATAATACGCTTGGTTTTGCCATTGGGTGCAATCGCTCTAAACACACCCGGTTGCCTATCCCTAGGTTTCAGCTGTTCCAACCTGTCACCCTGCAGATGGTTTAGATTCCCTCTCATTCATGGAGAGCATTTCTGAGCCTCAGACCAAGGAGAGATCGTTTTCTAGATGCTCGCCAGCCTGGACACTCTGTAATCCAAATCTGAGTCTATCTGAAATTTAAAGCGAGAATTAAATGCACAGACTCCCATCACCCTGAAGTACTCTGATAGACAAGCGGATGCAGGGACAGAAAACCTTCTTGACAGCCAATTAACACATTCTTGTCGAAAATAGAAATGCCGACCATTATTAGAAAAACAAAGCAGGATGAGATGAATAGACAGGCAGACGCCGTCTGGTTGGGGACTCTCGCTATTTCAGTGGATGTCCATCACCACACCTGCTGGCAACCACGATGCATGCAAAGAACATTACTTAAGTCCTTACAGTATGGTCTGGTGTGTCACTGCCTGGCATCCAGTCATAACAAAGCTTAGAAATAGTAATTGCACTCATCACAGTTCATCCGATGTGGATGTTTGTTGGGTAGCATGAGGCAGGTGGAAGATAAATGGTTAAATGACTAAGCTGTTGTATCTCACCCTGTTTTATTGTGTGTTAAATGGGGCGTTCAAAACTGAACACAAGTTTAGGCACGAGACTCAGAAGTTCACAGCACCTCTGTCACTTCCCAAAAATCTGACCGCTATAATTTGGACCATATGATGGTCTTTATAGAAATAAATCAAAATCCCATGTTTTCTATTTTAGAGAAACTTTCCACCTCATGCGTAGAATGCAGACGCGGGACTTGTTCAGTGTTCATTCATTTACTTATATTGTGAATTTGTCAGATGCTTTCACTTATTCACCCTTGTGTTGTTTAAAACCTGTGACTCTTTCTTTTGTGAAAAGAAGATATTTTGAGAAATGCGGTTTTCTGTCAATGGAGGTTGATGTTGTTTAGTTGCCAGCGTTCTTCACAATATCTTCTTTTGTGTTCTGTAGAAGAAAGAAAGTCATAAAAGTTTGGCATGACATGAGCGTGAGTAAATGATGGAAGAATTTAAAATAAATGACTGATCTTTAAATATTAGTTTGCGATCGAGACAAAAATATGCATATAATATGAGAAACACAAGTGTTTTCTCTGTTTACAAATGAATGTTTATAATGTACAGTTTTACATCCCCAATGCTTTTCTGCAATTCTAATTAGATCCTAACATGGGTCCCTTGAAAGATGCAAAATTGTTTTAAGATGAACAAAACTATCTTACACGATGAGTGAGTTTAGCATTTAAGACTCATAAGGGATCTCTAGTCTACAATGAATCTCAACTGTATGGCATAAATCTGATCGCTGATCAAAGCTTTTCACTCGTGTTCCATTTGGCTTCGATTTTACATTTTTTGGGGGCGGAATTACGTTCAACAAATTATTGTCTGTAAAGACCCTCATGATAGTAAGACTTTAATCAAGCCAAGTGTTTGCACAGATGAAATCTGAGAAAAAATACACCGCATTAAATAGCAGAAGAGACGTCAAACCACGGAGGTTTTAAAGAAAACTTTGATGGAAAAACAATTAATGGAATGTGTTTCATGGATCAGCTCCACTCCTGGAGCTGGTTAGCATCTCTGAGACGGCCAAAACATGAGAGTGCATAGCAATGACTGTCCAGATCAAGGCATTTTCCACTGAATGAACCACGCAAGGGCCGCAGATGAGTCCATAATTTAGTCACTGTAAATTAAGATCGGTTAAACGATTTATTTTCATGGCATTGTCTTTTGTTGTGCATTCAAATCCTCAGACAATGCAGATGTATTAAGTTCTTTTAGGATCGTTCTTCTTTTTAGGGAATGCAAATTGATCGCAGTGTTTTATAAGAGACAAAACATGTCTTGCCATAGGCCATTTTGATGATTACTCGATTGATTTATTTTGATTACCCGAGATGTTCAGCGACCTCAGTCACTGAAAGATGAGAATGGAACACTTGGATGCTTTACTTTTGGTCTGTCCATCACCCTCGTACAGAGTGTATAGTGAACCATTCATGATATGGAAAAGTGATTAAACATTGGGTCAGACGGGGGTTTTGAGCAGTTTTTAAAGGTCCGGTTGAAGCGGATTAATCTTGAGTATTAATCTTGAGTACCTATAGAGTAGTATTGCATACTTTGTATCTTCGACGAGTATTTAGTTTGATCACATTTATAAAAGATGGATACAGCTGTACGATTATTTCTGAAAACATTCGACATTCTGGGGGTGTGCGGGGGGAACTAAATGAAGAGCACACATTACATCATCGCATTGATTCACTATAAGTTTGTGTTGTTTTATATTATCCACATTCACGCCGATTGCCAACAAAGCACACACATATGACTTAGTTTCATTTACCGCGTGAGGTTCATGTCCGGCATCTTTTAGGACTGGACCGCTCCATCTATCAGTTTCAAACGAACTCCAAATCCAGCGTTATATTCACCGTTTATATAACATCCATCACTGAAGTGCCGTGAACAAACAAACACTCTCACTATCGCGAGAGTGAAAAGCTGCACGCCCACAGCGCAGCCAATCTTGAAGCAACAATAAGGGACTGAGAAAAGTTGTGACATTACATTTTTTCATGTTCTAAAAAAACTTTCTGAAACCTATACGAACGTTGGGGGAGTGTATTTGCCCCAATGGAACAAGCCGTTTTTTGACAAGCTGACCATGTTAGGCATGAGAACGCAGCACGTTTAACATCGTAAAGAAGTCAAAATACATGAAACAGCATTAAATCACCAATTTAACCATTTGAAACACTTTAGTTTAATGGTAAACAAGTAGTTTAGATGCAAAACCGCCATTTTAAACAATGCCTTGTTGATATTAAATAAAATATTCTATTAATATAGTAAGTGCTTGTTTATTGTTTAGAGGAATACACTATTTTGAAAAGAAATGCTGCAGCTATGTTAATAAAAATCATTAATGTTAAAGGTCTATTAATAGAAATGCAATAAAATGCCTTACTTAACTGCATACTTAAAGTGATAGTTCACCCAAAAATAAAAATGTTGGCATCATTTACTCAGTTTGGTCATTTCAAAAAATGTTTGACTTTCTTTCTCCCGCAGAACACAAAAGAAGATATTTTGAAGGATGTTGATAACTGAACCCCATTCACTTACATTGGTTTTGTGTGAATGGGGTCAAGTGCTGTTTGGTTACCAACTTTCTTCAAAATATCGTAAGAAAGATAAATATCACTTACAGACCTTACATAAGGGGCAGTCGTGGCCTAATGGTTAGAGGGTTGGACTCGTGACCAGAAGGTTGCCGGTTCGATCCTCAGGTCCAGCGGGTAACGATTGAGGTGTCCTTGAGCAAGGCACCTAACCCCTACTTGCTCCCCGGGCGCTGCAGTGATAGCTGCCCACTGCTCTGGGTGTATGTGTGTTCACCACTTGCTGTGCGTGTGTTCACTACTCTCTGGATGGGTTAAAAGCAGAGATAAATTTCAGATATGGGTCACCATATCTGACAAAAACAGGTCACTTTCACTTTCACTTTTTCACTTTCACTTTCATAATGAAGCTTTATGTTTAGAATGAAATATTTCCATCTACATACGCCTCGGGTCCCCTACCACAGAATTTGCCATGTAGTTTCTAAATTAGACCTAAATGGAAAAACTTCTCTACAGGACGCATTTCGCAAATTTATAAATTTTATAACTTTAGCAAAGAAGAACGAAATGTAGCATCTAGTGCTTCGAAAGGGAGGGGTGGACTGAGCCATTGGTTGCAATTCGCAACCTCACCACTATATGCCGCAAGGGAGTAGATGTACAGTAAGCATCCTGTTAAGGGAATAGAGAGACCCGTGAAGAGTTCAAGCGTTAGCGTGCCAACCTTACAAGTAGCAGACTTAAAGAGTGGGACAAAGAAACCACAGATATTTTTGTTGGAGGACATTTACTGCTGCCTGCACAAACAGCTGTCATCAACTGACGGCGAACACGTCCAACAACATACTTGAAGTTTGAAACAAGAACTAAACAACAACACTATTGCATGCTAGTAAATCCATCTGCTCAGATGCATTATATATTTTTACAAGGTTTGTAGCAAGTTGGGGTTGTATTTTCGCTCAAAGTCTCAATAAAGAAGTTTTGATGGGTACAGTAATGGCGTGATCATGGAAACCAATGTAAAATCAAAGCGTAATGTTTTAAAGCGAAATTCGCAACCAAATTCTTGAATTTTTGTTGAATGTATGTGAGGCTTGACTTTGATTGATGACAATCCTGACCGGATGACACTAACCAGATTCTTTGTTTGTTTTTTCTTTCTTGATGTGTTTCCTGGGATTCCAATGGTTGTTCTATCTTCCCCGTGGGTCAGGTATGTACCTATTTCTTAATCTGCATAGTATATCAAAGTTGACATATATGACACCCTTTAATACTGATCGTATGTAGACCACGCATGGTGTTGTGATTCATTGTGTGATATGTAGACAAAACTTGGTTGCACGTCATGTCAGAGTTATAAAAGCATGAAAGTGCAAATAAACAGTCTCATGGCCAGTAAATCCACGGTGGTCAAGAATCGACAGCTTCAGCACATCAGAAGTTTTGCCAGTATATGTTTCTATGTAATGTGAGAGGGAGTGCTAATGTTAAATACTAACAAGACCAAATGAAGTGATAGGCGGAAAGATACAAATTCAGAAAATAGAAGAAAAAACTTGCTCACCACAGAAATGTCGCTGGAGCAGGGCTGGAAACCTCTGGCTTTTTCAAATCTCTGTTATTGTACAACCTGCAATTTTCCTCATACACATACAATGGAGGACAAACGTGGTGTGCATGACATCAAATTCGCATTTCGCGACTCTCGCAGGCGTTTTGTGAAATAATGAAAGATTTATTTAACATCAGAGTGGCAAAGGAAGCCAGCCACAGATTCCGAAGGGTTCGATGTTGGCAGCATAAACTGCCAGTCTAATGTGAGTCTCTTAACAGACCACTCCAAATAATAACAAGCTATAAATGTCAGGAAGAACAAATTTGACCTGTGGCAACATCACATGTGGTTGCTTTAGCGCTGATGTACGCTAATGTGGGTTCAGTGGGGAAATTTTAAGCCGAGCGATGTCAGAGGTCAGCCATCGCACACAGATGCTTGACAGTCTAGCTTAAGGTTATTAGTGCTCCGTATAGTAATAATGGATTTTGTGATTGTTTTAAACTCCACTTTGTGTCGTGAATTCTGAGTAGACAGCCTGCGACAGGACTTTTAAACCACAGAATGATAATGATAGCTACATAATTAAACTCCAGGAGACCGTTTTATTCCGAAACTGCATTAAATACATTGAATACATTAGTATTCTGTTATTGAATGAATTT
The DNA here is from genome assembly GCA_029783895.1 of Triplophysa bombifrons. Lineage (NCBI taxonomy): Eukaryota > Metazoa > Chordata > Actinopteri > Cypriniformes > Nemacheilidae > Triplophysa > Triplophysa bombifrons. The sequence continues at coordinate 38,200,470 of CM056448.1, forward strand.
ACTAAATAGTTGATGCTTTGTTGCAGGATGCCACAGAGATCTCACTGTGGTGCCCAGTTTTGCAAACAAAAGGTCCATTTAATACAGAGTTCTCAAATAAAAATGACGGGTTATTTCAACACATGGTTGAGTCAAATATGGACAAATCCAACTGTTGGGTTAAATCAATCTAGAAAATGTTTTGTTAATTTAATCCAATGTTTGGGTTGATTTATTTCTGACCCATCCATGGGTTAAAACCACCCAGTGTTTTTTAGAGTGCAGGACAGACTCTAAACCAAGGTCAATGAAATAATCTAGATTTACTTCATAACATTGTCTAAACTTTTTTAAGATTTATATTTTCTGTTCTTTAGAAGCAAGCTGAGCATTTAAAGCAAGTTTATTTCAACCGTATATGTTTGACATTTTTAAAGATGCAATCTATAACTTTTGCTTCTCCATCGCCATCTCTGTTTGAATTGTAAAACTGCAGGTTTCTTTTTGTATTGTCTTAAGGCTAAAATACACTACAAGACTTTTGCTCAGATTTTGCCCAGATTTTCGGCCTGGACTTGTTGCAGCCAGTATGTCCCAGTCTGCAGATTTGCTCAGTTACTGTGTTTCTATCTGAAACTTTCACAAAGTCTGCAAGTGGTTGATGTCTAGTTTAAAAAAATAGTTCAGATTTTTAAAGTCTTGTACCATTAATTATCACCTTGGAAACTCGGTTATAAATTGTTATGACATGTAACACGTTCAAAACAGAAAATAACATGTAAATTGAATTAACTGATGTGGCATACATAAATTGTATAAATTGATGTGCGTTCAAAGAATTAAATAATATATGCCATAATCCATTTACTATAACTATAAAGTACCTAGAAATCCTTTATAAAACCGTTAGAATCCCGGTCATGTTTTATTGATATTTTGGTCACACAACTGTCAGAGTGACATTTTCCACAAAATCATATTGTAACTAAATCACCATTATAAGATTAGAATAAAACACTCTTTTAGGAGACATATTTGATATCTCTCTGTACCTGCTCAATTACTGATAATTGTTTATTTTAACAAAAAAAGTTGCAGCTGTTAGAGTAAAATTAAATGTAAAAGTTTTGAAATGTGAACTATTGAAAAAAAGTCTGTTTTCTGGCAGCTGTGGCAGAAATATTCTGTGAACATTTTTTTTTAATGTAAAATTACAGAATTCCCCCTCTATTTTTCTTGTAAATTTGCACTGTTTTTTCTGTAATTTGACGTTTTTTTACCAAATATTTTTTTATTTTTTCAGTGCATAGAAAATGTCAAAGTCTTTCCATATAAACCATATACAGTAGAAAGACACTATTTATAAAGACATAGATAAATCTTCAACAAAGGTGCCTTTCTACATATTTAATGAATCGGCTCTCATCTCTGATAACCTTTGAATGATTCCCCCACCTGCTGTAGCATAGCCTATCTTTTATCTTATGTAATCTTCCCTGAATGTTCACTTTAAACTCTATCATTGACCCTTATGCCAGCACAGTGCCAGCAAGCTCCTCGGACCCACTGCCTCCGAGCTCGGCTGGCAGAGACACAGGCCTGCTGTCAGTTATAATGGATGTCACCTGCTGGGTTAGGGTGCTTATTACACTTTATGCTGTAATGCCGCCAGCAGGAACATGGTGAGGTGGGCTCAGCTGGCACTAACGTAGTGCCCTGTAGACCTGGCGTGGACAACACTTTTTCCACAGTTGGCACTGGTGTTAGATGCTCAGACGGAGGGCCGAGCCATATGGCTGACAGTTATACTGATGGGATAAAAGGGCCCATGAAGGTTAACACAGACTTGGATATATGAGGTCATATATGACAGTTCTTGATTTGTGCATTTTATGGATTTATGCTGAAATTGTGATGAAGCTCAGTACTGTTCCGATTTATACAGTTGGTAGAAAGCACAATTGGATTATTCGAAATCAGTGAGTGAGAGGTGGGTGAAGGATGAGGTCGTGACAAAGGTTGTAAGACGACAACAGATGAAAGTGCGGGACATGATCTGAGAGCGATCACAGAGGGCAAAGGTCGTGCCTCTCAGATATCTTTGTGGGATACAGCAGCGCCCCGTTTACTATGCTTTGAAATGAGAGGCGGGCCGTAAGCTTTGGCGTATCAGAGTTCCTTGGCCACATTCTCAGGCTACGGTTCACACACAGTTGTCGTGTCAGGTGCTTCCGCGGGCAGGTTATTTTTACCTCTGGATGTGTGTGTGTGTAGTTGTGGTTAGTGTCTGTGTTTGTCATCTGCCTGATAAGCAGCAAAATGTTTCAGTTGCATGAAAACCACACAGACACACGTTTATACACACAGACCGCAGTGGAATACTAACCGCGGTGTCTAATAGAATGCAGGAGAGGAATGCTGGGGACCGTGTGTCAGACGCGGAGAAGAGAAAGAAAATCACCTATTGGCAATGCTGGCACCACAGACTCACGAGCGTCTGTCCAAAATAAACCACACCAAACCATGAGCTCCCCACAAATATGTGATGTAGACTTAATATTGACATCCAACCTCGAAATGAAGAGAAGGATATAAATAAACATTAGTCAGATTTTGTTTGATAGAAGACACTCCGGTTGTAGATATATTTTAAAGAAGTGAAGGAATGTTAAAGTGGGCGTAACACACGGTGTTTCTGCCAATCTCATATTCATCTTGAGTACCTATAGAGGAGTATTGCATACTTTTCATCTTCGAAGAGTATTTAGTTTGATCACATTTATAAAAGATAGATACAGCTTTACGATTGTTTCCGAAAACATACGGCGCGTGCGGGTGGGAGTGGTAGACTGAACTAAAGCACGTGCTCACCCATTGTCAACAAAACACAGACATCAGTTTCTCTCACCGCATGTTGTTCATGTCCGGCAACTTTAAGTGATAGAACGGCTACATATATCAGTTTCAAAGGATCTCCAAATCCAGCATTATATCCACAGTTTATATAACATTCATCACCCAAATGCAGGGAACAAACACCTAAACTTCACCAATTTATGCTCTCTCTCTCTCTCTCTCTCCTGCTATCAAGTGAAAGTGATGTCTGCGCATTCTCCTTCTCCTGTGAGAGAGAAGTATTTCTGGGAGAATTGTCCAATTAGGGACTAAGAAAAGTTATTACGAAACAGTTTTATATGTTCGAAAAAACTTTCCTAAACCTGTACGATCACTGGGAGAGAGTATGGAGCACAGAAATCCTACATAATACGCCCAATTCGTTTTTTTTAAAAGTTGACCATGTTAAGCATGACAAGACAGCACTTTAAATATTGTAAAGGAGTCAAGAAATGCATGACACATCGTTGCAGGGCCGCTTTGGCTCCCTGAAAGAATTTCTGTTCAGAACAATAATGCTGTGAAGAATATATTTTAAAGGCAATAAAATATATTGCAGTGCCCATGAAATAAAAATTAATTTTTTTATTAATTTTAGTATGAATATGTTACGTTTTTCTACATTTTTGGTGATTTCATTTTTTTAGCAATTTTTTTATTTGATTTTTTTTTATTTCAGATTTTGTTTAGTTTAAGTTAACTTTATATTAATTCCAAGTTAATTATTGTGGTGCATTAAACAAAAAAAGCATTTTTTTTCTTCTAAACCATTTATTGCTACGGGAACATTTGTAGCTTTTGTTAAGTATGAGTTTGTTTGTTACGTGATTATTATGCGGCTCAGTGGAATGCTTGATTCTGATTGGCCAGTTGCGACATTTGCAGGTTTGTTATTCCTAGATAACAATCACTAAAAAAACAAATGACACACAGTAAATCATTTTGACAGGATTTTTTGGACAAATTCAATATGAATATGTCTTTTAATAACTTATATGACATTATATTTACAAATGATTAAACCAAATTGCTGGTTCGTGAGATTTTAACGTCGTTTCTTACCTTAAAACCGAAAGTAAACACTTTTCATCATGGAAGGTCTGCATTCGGTTAATTGAGTTAATATATATATTATATATATCATGTCCGCTTTTTTACTCTTGTGGCAAGTAGCCATATAATATGTGGGATAATGTACAAGCAGCCACCTGTTATCGGGAAATAAGCCTGATCACACTGTCGGGGATTATTTCTGCTAAAACAACCGGCTGCCTGTTCTAATAGTTTTAATTCCAATCTTTCTGTTTAAAGTGATAGTTCACCCAAAAATGAAAAGTCTTTCATCATTTACTTGTCATTTCAAACCTGTATGACGTTTCTCTTCCGCAGAACACAGAAGAAGATATTTTAAAGACCCGAACAACTGCGTTAACTATTCACCTGCGTTGGGTTTGTGTCTATACAATAGAAGTCAATGGTATCGCCATTGTTCGGTTGGCAATATTCTTAAAACATCTTTGTGTTCTGCATAAGGATGGAAGTGGCACAGATTTAAAATGAGTAAATGATGACAGAGTTTTCATTGTTTGGTGAATTATGACTTTAAATGGAAATGACATAAATGCATCGAATATGGCTCTTCACTTGCCCCTTAAAACCACAGAGTGAATTGTTTTATTATTCAAACAATGACAGCCGTTATTTGCTCTATGACATATGCTGTATCAGTTGTCTATCCTTATAAACAACAGTCGCTTCTTCGGTCATGCACGGCACACGCTGACACACTTTTCCTTCCACCCTCCAGCTGTTTGGAGTGTCTCCTCTTGTAAATAAAGTGTAAGTGTGATTGAACTCTTATGCCCGCGCACACATCGTCCGCAGCACTAGACTCGACTGAATGGATTTATGAAGGCCTCTGGGCCCTTTTCGCTCATAAATGTATTCATCGAAAGAGAGAGGAAAAGGGCGAGAGACAGATGTGGAAAGAGAGAGTCAGTTTGTTTTCTACGTGGATAAATATACGCATTACGCCTGATTATGAAATACATCCCGTGAATTCAAAGCATCTGTTGTGAGGACGGTGTCGCTGAAGAGTGAAATTAAAATCAGGGAGAGCAGTTGTGTGTGATTCATGTTGACATACGGGTTCCTCAGAAGTACATAAATAATGCTTTATGTGTAGATAGATATATCTTTCGAGCTCTATCGAAAACATAAATTGAAAGCACGTTGCTGTCTAACTCTCTTCTTGGAGAATGGGATCTGTGACACATGGAGAAACACCTAAATCTTTCACCCAAGGCCATGAAATCGATACAAATTGGCCCCAAACCAAACATTAGCGTGGCATTAGTTATGCTTAACATTTCATCATGTGCTGTTTGACAAACCGGGTTTCTGATATCTAGGTTAACCAGCTGCATATGTCACCTCTCCGTCACCTGATACACACTGTGACAAATTGTCAAAATCATGACAAATCAATTTTAAGAGAAATGGGCGGACAGAGCTTGTTATAGTGTCAGAAAAGGGCCGATGGCTTCACGAGAGTCTGTTTAAGTGACCTCACTGTTTAGTCTGCTGTTTTTACAGGGTCTTCCACATCAGGGGTGATGTTAACAGTCACGCCGGGCCCGTGCCCAGCTTAAACATCAACAAACAACAAATGAACAAACAATCAATGAAGTCATTCCTGACTATTTTTAAAGATCTGTGAGCCGTTGGAGGTTTAAAAAACATAGCATATGTAGGTGCCGACACGATTTTTTGTGTCTGCTATCAATTATTTTTGGTTAAATAGTAGTTTCATAACACATTAGCGTTATGAAAATATAGTGCAGAATTGCAGAAGTGCAGTGTGGTAGGAATGACTGAAAGCCATACTAAATGGGTGCTGAATGTGGTAATGTATATTGCTTCGAGGTGACCTCAATATGTGTGCAGTCGAGAGCCTTTCAGATGCACTGAAGTGGAAGAGAGAATTTGAAGTTGGCAGCAGCCTGTGACTTCCCATCAGTCTCCTTGACAGAAAAAATACCCCCATGTTTTAAAATGTGTCAGCACCAGACTGCATAAACAGGTTCTTCTTATATACAATTGAAGTACCGAATCCTGTTGGTTATCATTACATTAAAATGTAGGTCTGTCAAATGATCAATCTCGATTAAACCAAAAAGAAAAAATATAAAGATGTATAAATATTTATATATAAATATTTTTCTTAATATGTATACATGTACGTATATATGTTTATAAATAGAAATTCAATATGTATGCACAGTGCATATGTGACCTTAGCACAGGAATATTTGTGGCAAAAGCCAACAAAATATTGTATGGGTCAAAATTATCAATTTTCTTTTATGCCCAAAATAATTAGGATATTAAATTAAGATTATGATCCATGAAGATATTGCGTAAATTTCCTAAAGGTAATATTTCAAAACATAATTTTTTGAGTAATATGATATGCTAAGGACTTCATTTGAATAACTTCAAAGACAATTTACTCAGCATATTTTTTTGTTTTAAATAGATAGATAAATGGTCAAATATTGTTTTATTCACATATTAATAGAAAGCTTATTTATTCAGATTTTAGATGATGGAAGTCTTATAAAACTTTTATTCTGGATACGATCAATCGCAATTATTTGTTTCACAGCCCTATTCAAATTACATTTAACAGCATGAAGAACAGTCCCAGTACAAGCTATATCATTTTGTGTATTTAAAACAAACATATAACAGTTTAATTGGCTACAAAATGTAAAATGCTGTCTCAATTGTTATGCACTTTGGATAAAAGCATCCAATCTAAATGTAACTGTTTGTATGTTTCCTGTAAGTCAAACCCATGATCATGGCGTTGTTAGCACGAACCCTTCAAACAATACTCATGTTTTTGCTTAACAGACTAACATTGACCATAGTCACACAAAAATGTACTATATTTATATAGCATATATTGTACCAAATTATATATTACATAATATAAAAAATGCAACTTTGTTGTTGCACAATCACTACACATTTTCTATGTTCAGAGCACAAATTCGTTGCATCCTCTTTTGATTGACAGGATATATCGGCCCTGATCATCGTCTGTTTTTAAACTATTTGTCAAATACTGATAATGTGTTAATGTGCTTTTATCGGCTCGGCTGACCAATTATTGCTTTATACATCAGTGCATCTCATATTTAAAAAAGAAAGTTTGCATAGTTACGTATAAGTTTGCCTTACCCATCATTCCTCTCATTTCCTACTTCAGTAAAAAAACAGGGTAAAGTTTTGATGAACTTCCTTTAGAAAATGTTATGTACGGTAATGAGAGTAAAGGAGGCTGGAAGTTTCGGTTCTTCTGAACTATTCCATTAATATGTTTTAGCAAATGTCCTGTGCTGACTGTGTATAAACCTCCATTAAATCTACTGTTTTGGAAAAGAAATGCCCCAGCAGCTGTAAATATGACGCTGGAGATTTCGTTTCGCCATGTCAGCAGGCTGAGCATTGAGAACAAAGCACATTCATTTTTAATGCAGTAATGGCGAAGTGGCCACCAGAAGAGTGAAGTTTGTAGTTTGCAGTAAAAAGAGGGTGTCAGCTATTATTATTGATCGAAAGTATCTTCATTAACTCGGCTTGCTCAGAGTGTGACACAACATTAAAATGCTTTTCTCCCTGAGGACTGGTGTTAAAGGAAACATCGTTACGTCATGTTGTTATCAGCGTGATGGCAGAAACATTAATGAAAGTTAATTTGAGTGTAGAGATGTCCTGTAATGATATTAATCACCACACAGCGTGTTGGAACAGTTCAGTCTGAGGGTCATTTGCATCCGCTTCATGCTGTAAAAGCAGATTTGCATAAAAAGTCTAAAAAGTATGAAGCGTTGATTTAAATTGCCGGCCATAATTGTTGTTCTTCTTTCTGTTGGATTTGTTTTGCGCAGAAGCCGTTGGAGAGATTAGACCTTAATTTAGGTGATGTTGTCGCCATTAATGAAGCGGACTGAAATCCCCCGCAGATGTTTGTTTAGATGTAATTACGAGAAATTGTGTTTGGCTAAAAGTATTATAATGATTTGACTGTTTTTTTTACTTAAAAGACTCTGAAGTAATGGCTGTGGTGGTGACTTGTGACATTTCTCCGTCATCGCAAAAAAAATCACAAAAGGCCAAAAATAAATAGAAAGAAAGAAGACTGTGATGTCCACCATATCATGCAGGTTTAGGTGTAGTTTAACATACAGAAGTGGCCAAAAGTGAAGTCCAACTTTGGAAAATATATAAAGATAAACAGGTTTTTTTTTTGCATAGAAAAATTGGAGGTGGCCGCCCATATTATGTTGAGTACAGAGAACATTGCGTGTGTTTTGTCAACAGACGGTCATTAGTATCTGCAGTTGCGGCATTACACCACAAGGAAGGCGCTGTTTCGTTATCAGCCCAGTGAGGTGCTGAAGAGGCTTTTCAGGTGAACATTAATTGTTTTGCATTCAAGTACGTTCAATTTCTTTAAAGGTTTCTTAAATTAACGTGGCGGACATCATTGTAATGTATAAAGCTTTGCAGTTGGATCGATGTATCAGTGTTAAGGGCTGGGTATACTTGACTTTCCGTGCCTGTTTGCGCACAAACGTGTCTGCACAGCTTCTTGAGCATTCTCAATCGGGAATATACGCGGATAGACGAGTTCGACACATGCGCAGTGCGTAACAGTGGAATCGGCTGATAAAAAAAAATTGCTCATGCGCTGTTATATGCGTTTTGTCCGTGCAATCGGGAGTGCGGACGGCCACGGACCCTCCTGATGATGGAAATTACGCCACGCAGGTGGCGCACGCACAGCCGGACTATTCTTGCCCCTTTATACTGTACACAGCCAGTTCGCCATTATGATCACACGACTCGCAAACAAATGACTCCTTTGAACCGATTTGTTTAAACTGTTCAAACTTTTAAGTCACCTCGCACATATAAAAAATCTTTCAATCTTTCAAAGCTCAGTTAACCACAAGAGAACGCAGGATTTGCTAATTTAGTAATACTAAAGTTGGCTATTGTGGGCTGAAAAGTTAGTTGAAAAGAATAAAAAGCACCTCATTTTGAGCCAGGAAAAAACTTGGATGTATCAAAAATGTTTGTATGTTGTGTAGTTTTTATGTTACCATTCACTTAAGCATACTGTATCAGAGATTCATATTACAGCCATAAAAATATATATATATTTTTTTTAATGTACAATTATTGAAATCATTGGTCGTTATACATCATTGACCCATACAAAACTATGTATTCTCCAGTTTTTACATAACTTATTTTCCTCATTTCTTATCATGTCTCTACTGCTGAAATGTATTTCTGTAAATCTGCTGTAAAAAGCGCTATAGAAATACATCTGAGTTGAATTAGACAGTGCTTTAAATCCTCTACGCTGGATGTTGAGCATAAGAAAAACACTGTGTCATTCAGTCTTAATCTACCATCATTTGGGCAGTTCATTTTTGTGCTGGTGCTATTCAGCAAACGTCAAACTAACATGTCGGTGGGCACAGTGAGTAATAGATGGATTGTGATTTGAATTTGATAGAGTCTGGCGCACGGTCACCACAAGTGTGGTCCAAAACCAGAGTTTGGATTTTTGACGTACCTATTCTGAAAGGCCAGTAATACAGTAAAGCGGCTACTGTATGGAAACTCCTGCTTTGTGTAACTCAATCCACCCGCCATGGACTTTTGTGTAAAAATGGACCATTCAATCACATGCTGTGGTATGGAACTCACGGGCTGTCTTCCAACATTGTTCAAGCTGTCAAAATAAAGATGCTTCTCCAGTTTCTCTGAGCGATCTGTCACTATGAACAACTACAGGGTCAGATGATTGAAGTATTTGTGTACACGCACACACATTGGAAGTCTGTAAACAACGATACATTAGCATCAGTCACAACTGACTATTTTTTCAGACAGAAAAAAGGTTTGTTACACAAATTTGACTCAAATAACTGCTTTCTTTCAAGTGACCATATAAACTCAAGTCCACAGTTTCATTTGAGGGATTTTCCCAATTACGTTAAAGACTTTGTTAAGGTCATTTTATTTCACATGAAAATACAGCACCATCACACTGAAGAGTACATGCATCGTGCATCAAACATTACATCTTCGCGATGAAGGGAAAATGAAATGCATTTTAAATTCATTTCTAAGTCATGGTGATGCTTGATCATGCTATTGAGGAACATTTATCTAACCTTACACCAAATAACATAGTTCATCTTTCAATGTCAAGTCATTCTGTCATAGTTACTTCAGTCATCTATGTTGCCTTGTCAAAAAGACAGAAACCACAAAATGCATTGAAGGTTCATGGGTAAAACAGAAGCAAAGGTATGCCCAGTATCATGTGAGTGAAGGATTTCTGGCAGAGTATCTAGCAGACATATTGGATAGCATTGTAGTATGCCCAGATTCAGGGTTAAGTTTAAGTTCTTGGTTTGCTTAGAACTGTTTGACTGCCAGCAAGAAGAGTTAACTCACAATGTAAATTGTATTTACATAAAACACAGCGAGCATTGGAACTGAGCCCACCCAAATTGATAATATTTCATTTCAAACAGTCCTTCGCCTGAGGCGGTGTAGGGGAATCTTTCGGGCACTCCGGGTTTGTTAGACTCGCCATTATTTGGATATAGTCCACGAGGAATTCAATTCCCTCGTGCTGTTTTTTCATATAAGTTTTTTAAAGATTGGCACGCTCTTCACCGTGCCCTCGGCCATTAGGTTTCATTTAAAAGAATGATGTAAACAAAACAATAGCTGTTATTTTAAACCAGATGCTAAATTTTAATTTTGTCAGTATGAGTATATTACGGATCGCAGTAGCTTTAGCATTTCCTTAATACTCATAAAACACGAAATTCTCTTTTTGATGGGTCCCAGGTTGGAGATCTTTGGGTGGGTCTTGCTTGTGTTTAGTGTTATATGTTTTATGCACCAAAGGTCTAATTTATAGGAGCTTTGGAAGCTACTTTTCAAGTAATGTCAAACACATTTCCGAGGGTATTACTCACCGGTCCAGCTTCTGTATTTTCCTCAGCTCAATAGTCTTCCTTCCCACTGTGGGAACTCCATTCAGAAATGGCCTGAAGACTTTTTCCGATCGGTAATCTGTATAATTATATTTGAAAAATGTGACCTATAGAGATGGTAGATCATGGGCGATGTAGTCTCTGTATGGGTGTGTTTATGGTTTGGGTGCGATGTAATGGGGAGACGTTTGGAAGCGTTGCTACTGAAAAACTTTTTCAAAGCAGCAATTTTTAAGGATAGAAATCTGTTTTCTTTAGTAACGATGGTACTTTCTTAAAGTAAAACTGCAGTCAGAAGTCTTTGGACGCGACAGAATGGTTTGTGTTACATCGATCCATATGGACTGGCCGGGGGTCAAAGAGGTTGCTGCCCACACCTTTAGGGTTAGTTATCCGAGCTGACCGCATGCTGTTTGTGTCCATCAGTTTACAATGGCTCACTCACTGGGTCATATTGGAAGTGTAAGACATTAGTGGTCCGGGGTCAAAGGTCAGTGTTTCAGGAATGTGCAGGTGGTCAGTTGGAGCACATATTGAACATTTGATGAATGATGAACGTTCAGCATCAAAATGCAATTTGAACTATGAATCTGATCAAGTTTATAATAATATAATGCTTATTTTAATGTAATGCTTAAATGACGGATAACTTCATTTAAAGGACAAATTCATCACACAGTAGCTTGCAAAGGTTTTTCATGTCCTTTGTCATTCAGTTGAAGGTTTTTTATTGCTATCTATGAAATGACTGTGTGTGGGATTTCTATTTTTTCCCATTGTGTTTACTGTCTCTCATACAGTACACCTGCCCGAGACCACCCACATGTGCATCTGCTGTTTGTTTGTTTTTTTGTACGTTTATTTTGCCACACAAAAGTCAAAAGAAGCGGTTGACTGTGTAGATGCTAACCGGTGGATAATGCATTTCAAACTTATGTCGATCTTTATAAGAAAAATTAATTGCTCAATCTGTCGTGTAGACCTTCACACACAATTATCACTTTAGACCGGTGTTATATATAAAGATGCAGACGGCTGTCTTTCTTCTCAACATGATTGTTATTGATTTTGAGCGCAGAATCAATGCAGGACATAAAAGGGTTCCCTGAAGTTCATCTAGATTTAGTCACCGTCTCATGCTTTTAAATACAGAACAACAAATGCTTCGTCTCCCACTTGACTGAGAAAAGGCATGCTGTTCTATCTGCAGAATGTTTTTAAGCATCTGTGACAAACAGGGAAAATATTAGGAACGTAGGACAAAGTAACTGAGGTGAGAGAGCGAGAGAGAGAGAGAGAGAGAGAGAGAGAGAGAGAGAGAGAGAGAGAGGGAACACTTAATAGAGCATCAAAGTGGCCACATAATGGTATAATTTAAGATGTGGTATAAAAGCCAAATGTGCTAAATCAACCCCGGAGGGACAGAGACAGTGGCTCTCTTTCAGTTCCCAAACGTGACCCTGGATCACAAAGCCAGTCATAAGTAGCATGGGAATATTTGTGGCAAAAGCAAAATTATTTATTTTAATTTTTGCCAAAAATCATAAAAATAATAATTAAAGATTGTGTTCCATGAAGCAAGTATATATAAACTTATTTTTGGTGGGTGGATGCAGCAAAATTGCAAACAAAAATGGCCTGAAACATGCCTTCAAACCTCACTCCCTGCTGTCCAGTCTGTGGGGATTACCCACTCAAGTTTGGTATCCAGGTAAAGCTTAGAATTTCAGCTTTAATGGTCCTCTACTCTACTATGTCATAACAGTGGTCAGCCAACAGAAAACGTTAAAACAAACCATGTTTAATCTTAGCAACGGCATGCTAGGAAACACTCATACTTACAAACGTAAATATTTGATAAAATCTCATTTGGATAACAGAAGTTTTTTTTTTAATGTTAGTAAAGGGTATGATACTGTAGTGTGTCTGATAAAACATTTACAGTAAACAATAATAGTTATAAGGCAGTCCATTGTTTGGTGTATTTACATTTCTAAACTGTTAATTCTCAACTGATTTATTTACATGTTTTTAATTATGACACAAAAACACATTCAGGCACAAAGTTTTAATAAATATATTATAATAAAATAATAAGAAAAAATAATCGCAATTTTGAGAATAATGTACCTCTTTTTTAATAAATAGCGCCGCTTGTAAATTATAGTTTAATGTATGTCTGTGGACTCCAGATTTCCCCTGAATGTCCCGGAATTGTAGACTAATGATCCTCTGACCTGCAGCAGAACTGGTTTTGGAATTGTGTGGTGGAGAGTCTGGAAAAAAAAACATGGGAAATACTCCTCTGGAGCAAAGCAAAATTTTGACCTTGCTGTTTGACTTGGCCTCGTGTGATGGAAATGACAATAATGAGAAGCGGCACAGAGATTTCTTTTCTGTTTATCACTACCTGCTCGCTTGACATCTTCTTCTGTCTAATACTGCTGTCATCTTTCACTTCATCCTCCATAGAACCGATTTGTGCTCAATTTCTGTCTCATGTTCTCAGTCTTTGTCCTGTAGTTTCTTCTTTTTGTCTCTTATCACACATCTTATCTCTTTGTAAGCACTTAAGGGTAATAAATGCTCTCGATCCTTAAACACTGGTTGTTTATTCACCTCCATCTCCTAGCAGTAAGGGTGATGCAGTAATGATTTTAGCCATTAGAGTTTTACATTTGCATTAAGTAATTTAGCAGACGCTTTTATCCAAATCGACATACAAATGAGGCAAACAATAGAAGCAACTGGAACAACATAAGGACAACAAAAAGCATAAGTGCGGTAAAACTGGTCTTATACAGTCTACCACAGTACAGAGCAAAGTTTTTTTTTAAGGATAGAAAGAGTTGAAAAACTTTCGGACAGGAAAGGTCTTATTTTACTAATGTTGTAGAGGAGGATTCTACAGGACGGCGGATGTTGCTGGCAACATGATTTTTCTGTCTTGCTTTGTTGTGGTTTAGTGCTTCAGATGTCTCTCATAGCAAACGAACAAGACTAAATGTCTGGCAGATGTAGATTTGGCTAGCTTGTGATGTGTCCACGTCTATCATTTTTTGGTTGCTGTTTGGGGAATAAAATCACCCATAAGATCTTTTTAAAATGTCACATATTTTACAGAAACATCATTAAGATTAAACAGAGAGGAAGCGTACGTCTCATGTGTCTCAGATATTTCACCTGAGAAATACCATCAATCTCACAAATGTCTATAGAGTTTGAGAAGAGATGTCTCACACTGTGCTTAGATTTGTCTGCAATCAAAAGTCAATATTATTAAGATTTCAAACTTAAACATTTCTCACCAAATAACCCAAATCCAGATTTTACTTCTACGATTTACATGAGTTACAGACTCATTGTGCATTTAAACAATTGTCTTATATCTTATTTATGTTAGTTGATGCTTAAATGAAGAACTCCGTCAAATCTCCTTTATTATGAGAGAGCAACCTGCGAGCAATAAAACTTTCCTCTGAGTAACATCATATTAGTCTTCTATTTTAAAGCAGGCGTCCGGCTTTCAATAAAGACAACAATGCTGAGAGGGAGGTCGCTCAGTTCCGCCCATTTGTTTAGAGGCTTATTAGAAGTTTTTGAGGCATATGTGATGCAATATTTCATAATTATGTTTTGTGTGACATTATGCTTAAAGGCTGAGGAGAGTAGGAATCCTGTCCAGAAACATTATTTTTTGTCATGCTTGTTGGAAGTCTATTGACATCCTGATAGCAAGGCAATGATAGGTCATGTGTACATTTTCAGTCAGATATCATCAGCGCGGTCACGGCAGGTAAACAGCTGGAACCTAACTTTCCCCTTGTTAAATGTGTGCAAGTTTGCAAGTGGCACTTCTTAAATTTTAAATCTTAAAAACTGCCAGGACTGAAAACATCTTATCAGCAAAGAGAAGAAGGCAGAATTCCATTCGCGAATGCCGGGGTTTCTGGGGGATTCCCGCTCGGTCTGTTGGTGATGTTGTTCCGGAGGTTTCACAGGAGATGGGTGTGAAAAACGGGAAAATCCTGGCCAAAACGGGAGTGTTGACGGGTATTATGATCGGTGTTGCTCTTCAACGTTGGGAGCAACTACGGGAGTCAAGGGTTTCAAAGATGACGCCATAGTTACTTCTGGATAGGTAGGTACATGTTATGGTTAGATTTTGATGGGTTTTGATCATGCTGCATAATTTGTTGACCTTTATGTATAACATCGTATAAACAGAAACTATGCCGCAACTAATCCCGTTTCAGAGCTGTTGTTTATGTTAACGTTTCTCACTATCGTAGTAACGTTATTTACTTTGTACTGTTACATGTTCTCACTATCATGGGTGAATGAGACATGATTTAATTGGATCCAAGAGTTTCTGGTTTGTGCGCGTTCATGTGTTTTGGAGGAGGCGTGTCTTTGGATGGCGAGGGTGGGATCATGATTTCAGTTCTAGCATCTTACCAAATCATCTGTTCCGCCTTTAATCAGTATCTATATATTAACAAGTAAGGCAAAAGCTTATTTGTTTGGTTGTACTTGATTTATTTATGTTAACAAACCTTGATCATCGTACCATACAGACATCATGCAAAAATAAACCTGTCGCACAATAACGCAAACTTTGAATATCCAAAGTACAACAAGTACTGTGCTTGGATTAACACTGTGCGTAATAGGAAATGAAGAAAAGGAGGTTGAATTCATTTATGAGGGAAGAGGTTGCCAAGCTCCTTACGCTGGTAAATCAGTGCATCCGTGTTTAGCAGACCGGGACGCAATTTTATATTTGTTTTGCTTGAGGAATTCTTGCATTTGTTTAATGTGTTTTATTGAAAGGTCAGGTGAAGGTACAGACATAAAGAAGCAGCTAATGGACTTGGGTGGCATGTAAAACTAGAGTGGAAAAGTTTCGTTTGAGCTGAAATGTTTTGTGTTCGAGCATGGCGAGGCTTACAAGCAAACCAGGTTAGTATGAACATGCGTACTGTGCACAACAAACAGTTATCAAGGTCTCGTGTTCTCACGACAGTTCCCTCTCATTAAAACAAACACGTAAAGAGACCGCAGTTTCCGGTGCACGGGTTTGAAGACCCAGCAGGCGTGATTTCTGCCTACGTGTGTCTGTCAGCACCAGCCGATGATGCACGTTTCAAAACAAACGGCCAAGTCAAAACAACGAGGGGCCCGTCTGAAACGTCCTGTGTGAACAAGTGTTGAACACTTGCTGACACACCTGTCCCCTGACCCTTTGACAGAAGTTAACCAACTCCAGTGTCTAAGGAGGCTGTTGAGTGATGGAGAAAGCCTTGGGGACGGCGATCAAAGCTGATTTGCTTGTCCTCTTAAGGTCATGTTTAAAACGGCAGGAAAATATAGTTAATAGGCAAAGTGAATGTCATTTAATTGTATCGTATAAGTTAATCATATTGAATTAAAGTTATTGTTTTATAAGCGGTAATCTTGATTTACTTTAGATATCATGGATTAACAAGAACGGATTTAAATCAATCAAAGGACGGGAAGTTAACTTTGTTTCGTTAGTCTGTGAATTTATCAATTTTTAAACTGGTAATCAAATTACGATTTTAAATCTGTACAAGTTGAATTACCACGCGGAAGTTTAGGGTCACTAACTCGTTCTTTGTTATATTTTTCAACATTTTAGAATGATAGTAAAGTTTATAAAACTATAGAATAATTTGAATGTAACTAAAGCAAAATAAATGAATACTGATATATATCTTACCTTTGACTAGGTCTTGAACTGAAATGCTTTTTTCGAGACAGTATTGAAAGAGTTCACAATCATTCCTGGCACTTATTGGCTTATTTTTCTTCACTATTTGTTCCAAGAACAATTTCGACCAAACTAAACATTTAATAAAATGTTTGATTTGTAATGAAAGAAATGTATATGGCGGCAGAATTATTTTTCTTCACATAAATAATTTAAAACATTTAGACATATTACTATAACTCATTTTTGAACTTATATATTTTATATTCAAATTAAATTCCAATTCGCATAAATTAATGTGTAACAAAAGAGCACTTTAGATACAAAATGGAAATGTATTTAAAAAACGGTACTTAGTGCACTTTTCCTGGGCAGATCAGAAGGTTTTTTAAACGACAACGAAGAAAAACATTTCAGTCATGTGACCCTAAACTTTTTTATTTTGGTGTGTATATAACATCAAGCAAAGTTAAAATCATCAGCAGGAGATTTTGTTCATATGCATGATAGGTATATAGGTCACAAGTCTATTCCCCAGGACCGTTTTTCTTCGGATACACAGATATGTTAAGAATTGAATTCATCCAGTCTTAATTTGGCAGTCTTACATATGAAACTAAAGTAGTAAGACGCTCTGGATAACAATGTCTGCTAAATGCTTTAAATGTAACTTAAACACAGCAAAGACTCCCTTGAGCCAGCAATAGTATACTGTAGGAACGAGTTGTATGGCTCTTTATGCATACTTCAAAGAAATTCTCCTCAAGATTCCCCCGACCGTCCAGAAGAAATGTTGCCCTCATTCCTGCTACACACTAGATCACTTTATTTCTGCTTTTCATTACGTTTAAGTAATGCAATAACAGGCTTTGTAAAGGCCCAATTCCCAGAACAATTCGAAAGATGTTGGAAACGAGTCCATTAAAGTTCACAACCTTTATATCCCGTCTGCTTTCCAACAAAATATAATTTCAGGTGTGTAGTTTCATGTGTAATGCAGAAGCAAATGAAAGAAGCATTTTTGATGGCATACAGAACAAAACCTGTGAAATGATCATTGAAGCTCTGTTCCATCTTTACGCCCTTTGAGATCTGATTCATCCAACTCGATTAAATCAAAGCCAGTCTTTATGCAGGTTCTGCCATTTCCAAACCCAGACTACGGCTGTTAATATCATGTGAGGAAAAGCAGCATCATATCTGTGAAAAGTCACACAGAAATGGTTTACTCCGTGTAAATGGCTTGCTCTAATGTGAGGGGTTAATCTATGAAATGACTTTCTCCACGCACTGTTTTTTCCTCTGCATCATCTCGCTGGCAGTCTGTTCTAGCGGCACCGTGAGCTCACGTAATTTCCTTCACAACAAATCGCAAAACAACAAGCACTATATTTTTGCATGCACAAGTTCCATTGCATGTTGCTTACTCTATAATGGAAAATAGTGTACATGTCTGCACATGATTGAATGTCGACAGAAAAGTTGGTTTACAGGCAATTTTACCTTTAAATCGGATGTGTGAAACAAAATGTTCAATGGGAATAAAATGGATTGAAGTGATTTGATAAGGCACCAATAAGAGCTTTGTTGCTAGGATGTTGCTCTTTCACAGGTCAGGTTGTGTTTCATTTGAGTATCAATTTGGTCTCAGATGTGTAGATTGTAGATGTAAAGTCATCTGGATTTGAGTAATTTGATGAGGAATGTTTGAGTTCATATTGAGGTCTTCAATAATACCGACTTTGGATCACAGACTTGACAAATTTGAGCTGGGTTTTGTGACATTATTAACATCTCTTCTGAAACCCTCATGAAAACATTTGTGAGATTTCTAACTGTTTTTCTCATGAAAAATATCCACTTTGCTCTCCTTTTAATCTCACATATGTCTGAGAGAAATAATTGAGATATAAAAGACGTCTCATCTGTGATTTTTTACAGGGACGTTCCCTAATAGATTCATTGAATTTGACTGAACGAGCTTTAGGACATTTATTTTAATTTCACATCCACTTTAATGTCAAAGATACAGTAGGTGGGGTTCACATGAACTGTTTCCTGCCGTCCAGTTGTAAATATGAAAGAAAACGTGTCGTGCAGACGCAGGCTACACGAACAGAAAAGAGGCAGATGTTAAAACCATCAGACGTCCGGTGAAATGTAACCCAAATGAAGAGTGATATCCACAAGCTTGACCCCCGGCCATTTTCTTCTCATTAAACTGAGATGCATTACAATCTGTCTTGTCATATTTCATTCCCTCACAACTTTCCAGCACAATGAGGTTTTTTTATTTGTACCCTTTCAATAGCTGATTTGATACGGAAAGATCCCTTTAACAAGCAAACATCAGGCATGTGTGTGGACAGAACATGGGAGGGTTTTATTGCACGGAGCGTTAGGGTAAACCTCGGCTTAGCTCCGCGTTGGTCACTTATTCTGCAGGATCTAGACTTGTTTAATCAGAGGTTATGTGTAAAGCGCTGTTGCTGGATTATTGTGACATGGTTATAAAAAAGTGTAGCGGCTGCGCTTCAAAGGGTCTCCTCCAGCAGTTTTTTGGCACGGGTCTGAGGGGCCTGCTTTTGAACATCTGTCAGAGGAGAGATGGAGGCCTGTTCTTTCCCGGCTTGCTCCTTTTTAAACTTACAGTATACAAAAATCTTACTTTCACCTCTCGTGAGACATACCAAAGACATCTTTCGTGTAATTTGTGTGTAAAATGCATTTGATATTCATCTAACCGTATAAAGCTTGTGCTTATGTCATATTGAAATGATGAAGTGTCAACAGACCACAACAATTTGAAACATTCAAACTGGATTTAATGAACATGAACAGATGGTAAATGTCGATGTCATCAGTTTTTGAATGTCGTTCATTTATCTATTCATTTATGGCAGAAGCACTTTCCAGATAGTCTTTGTAATATATCAGGAGAGAAGTGATCGCGTCAAATCACCTCTTGGTGTCTTTCCCCGATTTCTATATATTCTTACTTGATCTATATTTTTGCCTGTTTGTTTCACAGTGTGTTTTCTAAACAGCTGCTTTTCAACAATGTAACATTTAGTTAAACACAGAATAAATCAATTAAAGTCGGCATGAAACCGAAGAGCATTTGTCTTTTTTTTTTCGTATCGTGACTTATACCCGAGTGAAACGACTTCTGAAATGAGAAATAAATGTAGGGAGGGACTTGATTTCATCCACCGCAACTGATTGGATCGTTAAAAGGCGAAAGATTTGAACGTCAGTTTGCAATCTGTCAGTCATTGCAGCGCCGTCCCCGCGCCATTCCTCGTGACCAGAAGTGAGGTCGTTTCAATAGTAAACGTTTTTTATTTCAGATTTCAAGTGCAAATAAATATGAAAAAAATAATGATGTGCACGGATAAATAATTTAAACAAATGCATTTTTAATGTAATGCCGGCTTGAAATGTTATTTTTTTGTATCTCAATTTTTTGGAAAACATAAATTGTCACGTCCAGCATGTGCAACCTGATCTCGGAATTCGTAACTATTTTACGAGGTGGCTAATTCTTATGAATTCGTTTTTAAGATTACTTGAAAAAAAGCAATTCTGAAGCCCCTCCCCTAACCCCGGCCATAAACCTCACGTCACTGGCACGCAGGCAAAACGTAGTACAATGTACAAATGAGATTGTACGTATTTATACGAATCAGCCACCTTGTAAAATAGTTGTGTTGCCGTGAAGTTGTGTTGGCTTGTGCTTTCTTCTGTCATTTGTGCTTTTGGTAAAGATGTCAACACAATCTCATGACAATTTGTATCTGTTTTATGAGTTGGTAAATTTGTACAAATTAATACTTTTATAATTATTTTAGAACAATCTGCTTTCATCCTGTGACATAAGAATGTTTATTCTTGCCTTTATCCTAACAATCCTACTTTTGTCTGTCCGAATTCACCACCTAGAAACTAGTTATGTTTTCTTGCGAGATCCGGGGTTTTTTTCAACATCTGCCTGACATCATTTTTTGAACCAATTCAACAGAAATGTTTGAAAGTATGGCAATGTTACATTGACTTAAAAGAACAATGTATGACTTTATCTCAACGTGTACAGTCGTGGCCAAAAGTTTTGAGAATTACATAAATATTGGAAATTGGAAAAGTTGCTGCTTAAGTTTTTATAATAGCAATTTGCATATACTCCAGAATGCTATGAAGAGTGATCAGATGAATTGCATAGTCCTTCTTTGCCATGAAAATTAACTTAATCCCCAAAAACCTTTCCACTGCATTTCATTGCTGTCATTAAAGGACCTGCTGAGATCATCTTGTTAACTCAGGTGAGAATGTTGACAAGCACAAGGCTGGAAATCATTATGTCAGGCTGATTGGGTTAGAATGGCAGACTTGACATGTTAAAAGGAGGGTGATGCTTGCAATCATTGTTCTTCCATCGTTAACCATGGTGACCTGCAAAGAAACGCGTGCAGCCATCATTGCGTTGCATAAAAATGGCTTCACAGGCAAGGATATTGTGGCTACTAAGATTGCACCTAAATCAACAATTTATAGGTTCATCAAGAACTTCAAGGAAAGAAGTTCAATTCTTGTAAAGGAGGCTTCAGGGCGTCCAAGAAAGTCCAGCAAGCGCCAGGATCGTCTCCTAAAGAGGATTCAGCTGCAGGATCGGAGTGCCACCCGTGCAGAGCTTGCTCAGGAATGACAGCAGGCAGGTGTGAGCGCATCTGCACGACCAGTGAGGCGAAGACTTTTGGAAGATGGCCTGGTGTCAAGAAGGGCAGCAAAGAAGCCACTTCTCTCCAAAAAAACATCAGGGACAGATTGATCTTCTGCAGAAAGTATAGTGAATGGATTGCTGAGGACTGGGGCAAAGTCATATTCTCAGATGAAGTCCCTTTCCGATTGTTTGGGGCATCTGGAAAAAGGCTTGTCCTGAGAAGAAAAGGTGAGCGCTACCATCAGTCCTGTGTCATGCCAACAGTAAAGCATCCTAACACCATTCATGTGTGGGGTTGCTTCTCATCCAAGGGAGTGGGCTCACTCACAATTCTGCCCAAAAACACAGCCGTGAATAAAGAATGGTACCAAAACACCCTCCAACAGCAACTTCTTCCAACAATCCAACAACAGTTTGGTGCAGAACAATGGATTTTCAAGCACGATGGAGCACCGTGCCATAAGGCAAAAGTGATAACTAAGGGGCTCGGGAATTTTGGGTCCATGGCCTGGAAACAACCCAGATCTTAATCCCATTGAGAACTTGTGGTCAATCCTCAAGAGGCGGGTGGACAAACAAAAACCCACTAATTCTGACAAACTCCAAGAAGTTATTATGAAAGAATGGGTTGCTATCAGTCAGGATTTGGCCCAGAAGTTGATTGAGAGCATGCCCAGTCGAATTGCAGAGGTCCTGAAAAAGAAGGGCCAACACTGCAAATACTGACTCTTTGCATAAATGTCATGTAATTGTCGATAAAAGCCTTTGAAACGTATGAAGTGCTTGTAATTATTTTTCAGTACATCACAGAAACAACTGAAACAAAGATCTAAAAGCAGTTTAGCAGCAAACTTTTTGAAAACGAATATTTATGTAATTCTCAAAACTTTTGGCCACGACTGTAGACTATTGCCAGCTTTTTATATTGTAATGTATCACAGCGTTTTTTAGAGCATATTTTAGTTATTTGCATTTCTAGAAAAGCAACATAACTCTGCAAATGTCCACCTCACGAGGTACGGAGGAAGGTTTGTTAAAACATGTGATAGGTGTCTGACAGGCAGTAGGTGCTTTGCTGCAAGACAGACTTCAGGATATAAACAAAAAAGCTGTTACTAGCACTCTTAAGCGCTTAAGCGATGGCACGTAGTTTGACCAATCTTGATGCACTGAAACATATAATGGAAAAGCTGGAGTTTGTTGATGTGAGATGTGGCCTGTCCTCACTTCTGTCCTGCAAAGAGTTTTGCTTGCAGATATTGACAAGTTCTTGCAGTACGCTGCATAAATGTGTTATAATCACAGGCAATGAAACATGATGAGGTCATATTTTGCGTTTTGTTGTTGCAGTGGCAGCATGATCGACGTTATTCACAGCAGCGATACATTCATAAACATCTTTTATTCCCAGCTAAGAACTTTACACTGCTTAGCAAGTACAGAAATCTCATTTCAATGTAAATTAAAATCCGTCACAGTACGAGCACTGCTCTGCGGTCTACATTCATTCAGCAGACTCTTGAAAGCTTGTTTCTACAGCGCTGCTCTTTTGGCATAAGCAAGACACGCTATACATTGAAAAGCAATTATGAAGATTAAAAGTTAAGTGTATACACATGTAAGTTAAGGAAGGGGTAGTGCTCTCTGTTTCTTTTAAAAGTTCCTCTCGATACCCGTGACATACAATCATGGCTTAGTCACTTTAAACTGAATACTGAGTTTGTCAGCATGTACAGGGACAAGCATGAATAGATTATATTTTATTTTATACGCAGGCCAGAAACACAATCACTGGAGATCATATTATTTCTCTTTCGTTTGCAGGGGTGGCCTGTTTGAATGGGTTATTTCAGTTGCTTAAAACATTATTTTTATATAAATGTTATATGGATATTTACTCATCCTCCAGTTGTTACAAGTCCATATACATTTCTTTCTTCTGATGAACAGAATTTCCAGCGGTAGTAGACTGAGCTCCATAACGCTTTGCTTTCCTACATTCTTCAAAATATCTTCTTTTGTGTCCAACATAACAAAAACATTTACAAAGAGAGTTTCCTACTATGGTATTCAGTGGTGGCCAAAAACTGTTTGGTTACAAGCATTCTTCCAAATATATTTCTCTGTTCATCAGAACAAAGAAATTGACACAGATTTGTGTGAGTAAATGATGACAGAATTTTCATTTTTCGTTGAAATGTCCCTTTAAAATCCAGGTTAATGAGGGCCAATGCACGTGCCAGTCCAGAGGGACCCATCAGATGCATAGCACGTTGTTGGACTGCATCTTAACCTAAATGTAAAGTGAACGGTGGTACGTTTTCATATTTCGTGTTTATATAAACACAAGAACTCAAGGGGCTGCCATCGGGGCATATTTGACTTGAACTGGCATAACTTTTGGCGCCAAGTGCAACATATCTGCTCCATATGTACGGGATATGCAAGAGAATTAGACTAACTCCTCAATTGCTCTTGGCTACAAACTTTGTTGCTTTTTATGCAATGATATTTTGCCAGAAATACAAAGAGTTTATTGATGGGAAACTGGACGGTCCCAATGTTTTTCAATCAATGTGTGTGTCCCGGAGGATGCCGAATACCTCACCTGTCCATCATAATACTGCCAACTGCACCTGATGGGTACTTTGGGATTAAAAGATTTGACCCTTAACTTGCGTATATACCCTGCGTTCCTTATGAAAGACTCCCAATCCCTTACCATAAGCTGCATAAACAAATAACATGTATTCATTACTTTCACCACAGCTTTTTGTTTTTTTCTTAAGGTGAAGGTTTATATTATCTTATTATTATTTTTTTAAAGGGAAATGTCAACATGTCTTCTTTTATAATACAGAGCATATTTATTATTCGTTTTACTCCGTTCATTAAGATGACTTTCTCATTGCAATTCTTTGACTTCATTTAACCCTGTAACTTAGTTATACATGTACTTGAATTGAATCACTTTAAATTATTTAGTGTAGTGTGCTCTATATGCGCTATCCAGAAAATGATTTTAGATCGACATCAATGCTGATTTCTGACACTGAATGTTCCTGTTGCATTGAATAGATTATTTAAAAATATTTATCCTTTTGTTAACTGACTCCACATACAGTATATTCTCATGTTAATGAACATACAGATGTAACTTAGATTGCATATATTTAGATACAAGTGGCTTTGTTCACCCTCATGTCATTCCAAACTTATATGTGACCCTGGACCACAAAACCAGTCTTTTACTAGCACAGGAATATTTGTTGCAATAGCAAACAAAACATTGTATGGGTCAAAATTATTGTTTTTTCTTTTATACCAAAACTCATAAGAATATTAGGTAAAGATCGTGTTCCATTAAGATATTTTGTTAATTTTTCTTACCGTAAATATATACATTTTTTATTTTTGTGAGTGGATGCAGCAAAATCGGCAACAAAAATGATCAGAAACCCGCCTACAAATTTCACTCTCTGCTGCCCGCCTTTGTGAATTACCCACGCAAGTTTGGTATCTATGTAGAATTTAGAATTTCCTCTTTCGGGTTATTCTACTCTTCGGTAAGCCCATAGAGAGCGTTAAAACAAACCTGTTTCTTCTTAGCAAGGGCCTGCTACCGCGTCTATTTTAAAGGCGATTTTCTCAATATTGAGATTTTTTTGGCACCCCCAGATTCCAGAGTTTTAAATAGTTGTATCTCCTATCCTATACATCGATGGAAAGCTTATTTAATTAGTTGTTATGCGATGTATGAATCTCAATTACGAAAAATTGACCCATAAGACCAGCGTCAGAGATGACTTTCTTCTGCAGAACACAAACAAAGATTTTTTGTAGACCCTATTAACTTCCATGGTACGGACACAAAATTATGACATTTCTCAAAATGTCTTCTTTTGTCTTACACAGAAGAAAGAGCCATAAACGTGTTAAAAAAACATGAGAGTGAATAAATGATGACAGAATTAAAATTTTTGGATGAACGTTTCATTTAGATTTTTATTGGATGCACATTTTTATTTTTTACACTATTTACATTTGTGCGATAGCAGTCATTTCGTTGCTCTTCTAAGACACAGCGCCACATTTCTTATCATTTCAGCTAAACACAAGCCAACATGTGTGCATGACACGTAAAGTCACAGGGGGTTTAGTGGAGTTCAACAGTCGGCCACGGGGAACTCAGTAAAGGGCTTTCTCTTCAGAAGAAAATAAACTGAGACCTGGGTGTCTATCATCCTGAGATGCTGTGATGACTCTTCTGTCACTACTGTCTTTCAACATCCATGAAAATGCCAGTGATGTCCACTAAAAAAACTATAGAGTGAATGGCCAAGATACATTGTAAATGAAAAACAGCTAAACAATTATTGTAACCCTGTAATGAGCGTAGACGTGTAATACTGAAGAAAAACAGCTGAGGTTTACACTCATTCATCATCGCACTTAACAGCAGCCGTAAGTATTGCGATCAACAAGTTTGTTTTAACCGTAGAATTTTCAAGTTTTAGTCGGCCCAGCATTCATTCTGTGTGTTTGTGGTCCCCTCTCTAAATCCACCGGTCTGTTAGAGCTAGTAAGATTGATTGAAAGATACAAAAGATTTGATCCAAACAAAGTTTATTGTTGGTGAAGGACACTGCTGGAGTCTAAGAGATTTTCAGTAGACTTTAGTTGGACCAAACAGAAAAGATTTAAAGGCACAGTATGTACATTTCAAGCCATAGGATGTACATTTTTAGCCAGTATTATTTTTTTACATTTTTTCTTAAAGTGTTAAATATTTTTAACTCATTTCTGTAGCGTTATGTATTTATGAATTATTAACAATTTTGTTGCAAGAAAGATTTACAGGTTGTTATTTCTCCTAAAAAGTCTCATGCAGTTAGCAAAGTAAATTATAATGGGTTAATGATATAATTGACATGTGCAATTATTTAATAAATATATGATACATAATATATTATAGGCATTATAAACACTGACTGTACTAATGTTTCTTATTGTTTAAATTTTAGACGTTGTTTGAGTTTCAGACGTAAATTCTGGTCCAGAATAGTGGGTGACACGGGAGTACATTTTCAAACCTCTCCTGTCACACTCCCCCCTAAAATCCCCGTCCCATCCAGCGGTCGCGTTAACCGAAAATTCATTGTCATTGAAAGATTTTTTATACCAGTGACGGAAAAATCTGAAGGATTGTACATCACTTTGACGGATTACAAAGAGGGTAGTTTGTAATTCCCCCTTTTGTCTATTTGGTTGTATCCAATCATTTCCTTTCACCAGAAGGTGATCGAATAGATGCGTACGTTTCCCATTCATACTCATAAATGAGCGGATGAGCGGAGACTCTCGGTGAGGAGACAGAGGCTTTTATAATCAAGACGACTATGACGTTCCACCACCATCTAATTTGTTTCGCCATAGTTTCAAAACAACTGTAAATCTGTTTGCACTTTTTACTATTACACAGCGATCTCTAACATTGTCTGTGGTGTTGTTTCTGAATATGCAAATCGTGCATCAGTCAATTAATCAGAACCTCCCTTCGCATGCTCTCATACATAGTCTCTCATAGTCTCTCTGCGTCTAGTCCGTTCATGACCTGACAACATCTTAAAGTTACTTGAAAGTGAATAAATGAATGATTTCAAATCAGCGTGTACAAGCACCTGTCATTCTTACTGACTGGACATATAAAACTTTGTCTGTAATTAGTATTTTATGTATGACCACCGAAACATTAAATATGTAAATGACATCAGCATTATTGGATATTAAAATACAGTAAGTTCAAGGAACGCATGTATGTTGCAATGACGTCATAAACATACTAATTAGCACGTATTATCGTCTTGCAACATAGTGACGGGTAAAATGTTTTTTTTTTCGGATTTTTTATGAGCAAAAAGTCTAGCGCAACCTCTGGTCCCATCCCAATCCCTTGTAAAAACTGGGGAAAAATCATCGTGTCCCATACCTTTCGTTCTTTTACAACGGAACGAGAAATGATTAGTTTGTCTTCAAGGCATCAGGGACCAAAACCTTTTGTTCTTTTACACCGGAAAGAGAAATGATTAGTTCTTCTACCAAGTCCTCGGGTCCGAATCCTTTCGTTCTTCTAAACCAAAAAGAGAAATGATTAGTTTGCCTCAAGAGTCATCAGGTCCGAGTCCTTTCATTCTTTGTGGTAGCACCTCAGGCAAACCTATATGCAGCCTGTACCGGAGTCTTCGTTTCGTGACCGCTTCCCGGATCATCAATCAGTGATGCATGTTGTATGTGTTATATGTTGTATTATATGTAGGACATATTATAAAAAATTTTTAACATTTGCATTTATGCATTTGGCAGATGCTTTTATCCAAAGCTACTTAAATTCATTATACTATACACTTAAATCTAAGTATGTGCAATCCCCCTGGATGGTATCCATGACCTTGGCGTTGCTAACATCATGCTCTAACCACTGAGCTACAGGAAAGCCAAAAGATATGAGTAAATGTGAAAATGTGTTTAACTTTTTATTTATCTTATTAAAAATATTTTGCTTAAGAACTGTGCCTGCTAAATATAAACAACAAGCAAGACTAGTACAGTCTAATTTTATACATCATATATAATTGCACATTTAAATGATATCATTATTCTATTGTTATATACTTTGCTAACTGCACAAGACTTTAGTAAAAAAAACAACAACCTGTAAATCTTTCTTGCCTTAAAATTGTTAATGAATTATAAATAGGCCTAAATAACACCACAGAAATGCCTCAAATGCTGTTTGGTTACAATGCAACACTAACTACATGAATATGTGTAAGGAAAGTCGGGAAATCAGTTATTTTTATATCAAATACATAATACACGCATTTGTCATATCACGTGACATAAGAATGAACGTCTCAAATCCGAAGACTTAAAAAGTCTTTAAAGAACTAAATTACTGTTTCTCATAACTTGTCCCTGACTGCAATATAAGTTATTTCTTATTATAAATCTGATCTAAACTAGCATAAATAAACGTTATGGGGTAATTTGGCTATTAACATGTAACATTAAGTTAACTCTGCTCAGATGAACGAAATGACTCAAAAATTTGCTGAACAAGATTCAAACACAAACATCACAAAAAATGACTCTAACTTCCCATAACTAGTCAGACTTTCACGGCTACAGTCAAGTTAGTGCATGGGGAAGCCGCCGCCTTCTCTTATATTATTGGTGGTTGGCACACCAACTTGGTGCATTACCGCCACCGTCTGTTAGGGGTGTGTGGAGCACGACATTCACTTAACCAGCCACACCAAAGCAAACAGAAGATTTTAGGTTCATATGTCTCAAAGGTATGTTTGTGTATTCCCGGTCCCGCTGACATTTTTTCCTGTCCCGTTCCAGTCACGTGATTAATAGTGAAAAAAGTTATTCTGGTCCAGCGCTGTTTACATCTTCCGAAGTGGTCTATAGTCTGCAGAATCTCTTTTCACCTTTTTTTAGGATGTATACAATGCATCCAAACCGCATTTGTTCATATACCTTCTTTTCCTGTCAGATGGTGTCATGATTTCACTCCCTTACTGTACACCAACAGATAATCTGTGATGTAACGTCATATACAGTATGAGTTGTACTAGCATGTGTAAACTTGTCGTTGAGCTTAAATAGACTTCTGCCTTTCCTGCTAACTGGGCGCCAGTCTAAGCTGCAGAGATATCAAAAATCCTGCACATCAAAGGGATAACGGCGGGGGCTCGTATCATTTACAAGGTCACACTGAAGTGATGGTCATAAGCGAGTGTAAGGAGATGTGATAATTGCATCTCTGAAGAGAGCACTCCTGATGTTAGGCTAAACTGGAAGACATCCAGGGATGTTTGAGAGGCAGGTGGATGACAGCTGATCTTGGAATTCTCGTAGGAAGCACTTGGCACGTCAGATTAGGTCCTTCACCCGATGGACTGTTTTTAAATCTGCGATATACAGCAATCTTTCTGTTGGTTACAGTGTCATATTTGGCATATGTTTTGGAAGGCTCAACCTTTGTGCGACTTCTCACAGGCCTTGAACTGTCTGTTGTAGTAAAGGGCCTGAAATACCCAAACGTAAAATGCACACTTAACTTTCCCTATCCACAGTGGAACAGTAAGCAGCTGTTGTCTTGATAAAGA
Organism: Triplophysa bombifrons; assembly: GCA_029783895.1. Lineage (NCBI taxonomy): Eukaryota > Metazoa > Chordata > Actinopteri > Cypriniformes > Nemacheilidae > Triplophysa > Triplophysa bombifrons. Next base: position 38,230,071 of record CM056448.1, read on the forward strand.
CATGAAACCAGCTACCGATGGAGTTAACCTGCAACTGTTTAGCAATCTGGATAACTCGCTGGTTGTCCGATTCAATGTAGATGTAGGGCTTGCAGATTTGGCAGGGAATTTGCGCAGAGCAAATCTGAAAAACTGAGCCTGATTGAGACAGATTCAGTCATACGCGACGTTCTCTCTGAACCGCACGTGCGCCTTGAAAAGATCAGGGAAGATAGATTTCTTGAATCAGAGCAGCATTTTGGCAGCGTTTCATCTGGAGTCGATTCACGTGCTCGTTGATTTTCAGGATGGAAGTGATGTGAGGAAATAGTCAACGCTGATTTTAATTTTTAGAGATGATTCATTCGTGAACATTTCGTGGCAGCACATAAGGAGGTCTGCAACTGGAATGTATTGTTAGGATTCTTTTCTATTTTCTAAGCCACAAAGGCCTCTATAAAACTACATAAATACTATATTATTTATGAATTATATTCATAGTAAATTATATGTTCTTATAAATAAAATGTATATATATTTTTTTTATATGTTGTAATGTTATAGGTTAATTATATCAGTATGCTTAATATATATTACATATTATAATATATTATTTTATAAATATTTTCTCGTAAACACCAGGCCCAATCATTCCCAAATAAATGTAATAATACTAAAAAATTTAGTTTTTTTTACAAAATGTAACATTGGAAAGTTAGAGGTGTGTTTTCACTTTTTTGTTTCATAAAGGCTCTGCAGAAAATCCTCACAACAGTAAAATGGGTAGTCAGGACAGTATCATGTTGACTTTAAGTACATTTTAAAGATTTAATTTTGTATGCAAAGTAACATTTTAGTAAAGTATCAGGCGAGTCATTTGAGTCTGAGGGAAATGTGCCGTATCTGTAGAGCCGAAGGCTTAGAACCCTTTGGCTTTTTTCTTCAGTTTAAAAAAAGATATGCACTTTTAATTCCTCATTCAATCTGAGTTGTGTTAATTATGCTGAAATGATGGACGTGCTACCAGAGAGCTGTCAGAGAAATTAATGGAGTGAAAAACCCCAAAAAATAAACAGCCGCATGTCTCCGACTCCGCATATGCATTAAACTTCCTAAATGAAGTATGAATTACAGAAAGTGGAACACAGATTAAACGATGGATACATGAACTCGAGGACAAATCGGCAATAAACTGTACATGTTTTGTTTTTCATCTCGTATAGGGTCATGCTTAATTAATGCCCAATTCACATAATTGCTCTTAGAATGAATATAAAGGGAATTGTGGGATTGTGCATCCGTGAAACTGTAATTGTAATTGTGGATGCTGGATAACACAGATAGCTCATGATCATCAGTAAAACTATGATAAAATGACCATATCTAATGTCTAATCTCTGTGTAGATGCCAGATGTCTTTCCGTAATCCTCTTACGATTACAATGAGCCGTTATGTTTATCACTAACTGAGATGTTCATTAGCATTGATGGGAGGTCTCATCCGACACATACTTGAACATTTGCCACAACTGCACTAATGACTGCGAAATCTGTCAGCGAATCATCTGTATCTTATAATCAGAGTCATATTAGAATAAATTGTATTTAATGCGAAGAGAACTGAAAGACCACATCTACCTCCACCTGTCGGGGTGTTTGTTTGGAGGATATTCTGTAATATTCCTCTTGATCTCAGCGGTTAGTTTTGGCCGTCAGATGATGTAGTTTCAGAATCCACAAGCCAAACCTTGACCTCTTGGGTCGAAGTAAGTCACAGTTAAGTGCGTACCGAATGAGCAACCAGATGTACTCATAAACACACGCATGGCTTTAGTCTCAAAGCCTTTTTTGCTTGCAAAGTTGGACTTGGAAAGGTGCACTAAGCTCTATAATTTAGACACTGGTTGGAGTATAAAATGTCAGAATATTCCTGACTCACAGTATAAAGGAAAAATATGTTTACGCTTATGTAAGTGGATATACTAAAATCTTATTCTCTGGTGTATTCGTATGCTTGCTGACTTGGTTAAGCCCAAAATTACACAATAAAGATTTATACACTGAAGTACGGGGGGCACGGTGGCTTAGTGGTTAGCACGTTCGCCTCACACCTCCAGGGTTGGGGGTTCGATTCCCGCTTCTGACCTGTGTGTGTGGAGTTTGCATGTTCTCCCCGTGCCTCGGGGGTTTCCTCCGGGTACTCCGGTTTCCTCCCCCTTGTCCAAAGACATGCATGGTAGGTTGATTGGCATCTCTGGAAAAATTGTCCGTAGGGTGTGAGTGTGTGAGTGAATGAGTGAGTGTGTGTGCCCTGCGATGGGTTGGCACTCCATCCAGGGTGTATCCCTGCCTTGATGCCCGATGACTCCTGAGATAGGCGCAGGCTCCCCGTGACCCGAGGTAGTTCGGATAAGCGGTAGAAAATGGATGGATGGACACTGAAGTACCACTGTGTTTCTATTGTGGTTCAATGTTTACTTGCATTGTGGTTTAATACAAAATCAAAATAACAAAAGAAGCTGTACTTGAGACAAATTTAATTTAAATCGTCTTGGACACGAACAACTAGGTTTTAGCAATAATTTTGATGTTGTTGAAAGCTATTTATTTTAAATTGGTCCATTACATCTTCATTGTGTGCGTGTGTGTAAGAGAGAGATTTCAATGTTTATATCATGTATTCTCGCCCATATTTTCACTCCGCCTGGTGTTCCCCAAAGGTCACACAAGTTCACACGATCTTCATCTGTTCTGTGGCAAATTTTCACTTTTGCGATGTGTTTTTTGGTTAGCTGAAGAATCCGTTTATGGTTTTGCTAAAATGACGAGCTCGTGCGTTTGACACTCGAGGAGGAAAAGTGCAGGCGGGACGGCTCATCTGAAATAATCTTTGTCATCCAATGTTCCGTACAAGGAGGACAGCGCTGTCACCGAGACATCAGTCAGTGAAAAGCACGGAGAGATGACTTTATAATAACTTCCACATTGGGAGCGCAGAGCTGCTATTATGGAATGCCCGTAAAGATATGTAACAAAACACACAGGCAAGATGTGAATAATAAGACCCTGGCTGCGTCCTGGAGGGTTGAGCCAGAGGATTTCACATGTCATAAGTATTAAAGAGCCAACGATGTAAACACACTCATTACAATACTCTGGGGATTTATGAAGGCGGGCAATCGGTCACTGCTTAAACTGTGCGTGTTTAACTTGGAATTGTTATTATTTATATTTTAGTATTTTAGAACTAAGTGTTTAAGGAATGTCAGTGTGATGCATTCATTGCATTGTGTTTTAATTCTGTATATATTCGGAAGCTTTAGAAGAGATTTCAACAATGTACAAACTGAGCTCAGATTTGTCAAGTCTGCAATCTCAATATATGGATTCAAACTTTTTTCATTACATTTTATATTTATTTTAAAAATAATAATCCACAGAGATACAGTAGACAAACCATTTTTGGTTCCACAAAGAACCAATTAGTCAAAGGTTCTTTAAAGCACCATCTCTTTCCTTTTTATGATCTGAAGAACCTTTTTTCACCACAATGAACCTTTTGTGAAACAGAAAGTTTCATTGGGTGTTATCGGTTCTTTATGGAACCATTTGGACAAAACATGTTCTTCTAAGGTATTGTGAAGCACCTTTATTTTTAAGAGTGTATTTTACCTCCACAATCTACTACATTCATTTTACACCTCTTCATATATTTGAACAATGTTGCTTCTATTTGTATTTCCCAAAGAATGTTTGGAGAAACATCTGAGATGTTCTTACTTAAAACTTTCCAAAGACCGCATTCAGGCTTTTAGTTTTGGAACAAAACTTAAGTATAAAATGTTGGGTTTGATGTCCTCAAGAACTTGTGAACAAAGCGCATATTGTAGGATAGTTTAGATAACCAGATAACCACAGAAATAATCTCTGGCAACAGTGTGACCTTATCATGACATATTTTCCATTTGATTGAGATTAGACTCAGTCTGAAGTTCATGAAAATGCACGAAAATCAAGAACAAAGGGTTTGGGGGCATTGGCAATGAAGTCGTAACATTATGATTTCTCTCCAGAATGGAAAGTATGAAGACAACTGTTTGAATGGGTTTATATATACTGTTTTTTCAAGCATATGTAACATACATATACAGCATTTAGATTTAGGTGTGTGGTTCCCAACTGGTTTTGCTTCGGCACCCAGATTTACATTGGACATTTAAGCGGCCACCCCAAATGGCACCACAATTTCATGGCATAAACCAAAACTCCTCAAAATCAAAGCGTGAAATGTATTATTATTGCCATGAATTGCATCGGCCCTACAATATTCAGAATAATGGAGTGTTTGGTTTCAATTTCAATGGCCTCATGAACTCACCAGCCAATAATTTGCAACGCGAAACACATTGTGGTCGGCACAAACCATATTTATTCTTGTTGCCAGTGAACTTGTATCGAATGTAGCCCGGGCAAGATTTTAGTTTGTCTTCATGGTGTTTGAGATGAGGGTTTGTCATGGACTCTGTGCTTCTAGTTTAGTTTGGCTTGCTTCAACCAAGTGACTTTGTATAAATTAATGTGTGCCAAAATGTTGTATTTTGACATCAACCGATATGGGAACACTTAAAAATAGGCAGATCTATTTATCTTCTGACATAATGCACAATAATAAGAAATGCACTTTAATTCATGGTTTCATTGCATTGTTTATAAAATGTATTGCACATATTCATATTTTTCCTGAACCCCTTCAATTACATAATTTACTTAAAATGTAAGAAGCTATTGTTCATATGGAACGTACAAAGGTTGAAATTGGAAACTTGGTTAGATCCTGAAGCTTAAAAACTATATAGTGTTAATAGAAGTGAACGTTTATTCAGTTTAGATATGTGCTTTCAAACCTAAAGATGGCCTAAAGAAACAAAGTTTAGCAATAACATTACAAAGCCATCATTGTGTGCTTCAGTGCCATTTGTCATTCCGTGTTGAGCATTGAACTAACATATTTAACTTTCTCACCTGGCTTAGGTCCACCTGGAAAAAGAGGAAGAAGAGGACGCGACGGAGACCCAGGTGAGTTTGTTTTGACCCCATCAGTGCGGTTTGACATCAGCGATCTCACTCAATGGCCGGCCAATTAGAAAACTGTGAAATCACGAAAAAGATTTGTGGACCTCCATCTGTGACATGCTTAATAAATGTTCCCCCAAAACCACAATTTCCAAGTGCTTGGAAGAGCCTCGCGCTACACACACATGCCAGCGTTGGATTCGATGTCTGCTGACTGACGTTCCGAAGGGTTTGGTTTATTACCTTAGCGATTACCAGCAGTTCCGTTTAAAACTGGACCTCCAGTTAGAGGTGCCGACTCAGGCCAGCCATACAAATTCTGTTCCAATGGGCCCGACCGCTTTCTGGAACGCTCGCGTAGGTAGAGACCCAACACACGGGGTGTGAAGCAGCTCCTGGATCGCACGAAGTGGAAAGAAGCGAGAACATTCTTGCATCTAAATTGTTATTTTATCCGAAGTGGAGCTACCCTTTTTACCGAAAGGTAAAGCCGTTTCATAAAAACTCTGAATGACTGCGTATAAAAGTGCATTTCTTTGAGAAATTCTGAGTTTGAGCCATGAGGTGGTCGGGAGTCACTGGAAGGAAACATAGGAAACCGCTTGGTTTTCTCTCATTAATTTATGTAGAGCTTTCCTGGACTGAACAAAGTTTGTGTACGATAAATGAGTCATTAAATATTCTGTAATGGCTTCTGGGGAAATTTATGTTGGCACCGTGTTACGTGACGGGGTAATTCAGCTTAAAAACGTCAGCAAAACTAATCGCGCATTTCGTAAGTATTTTATGTTGTGGCTAATCCAGATGAATTTGTACATTCTCATTTGCGCGATTTAGTACTATGATGGTTTAAGTTTCTTTTTTAGCATTCGAACATTTTCTGTACAATTCACAACATTATACAAATTAACCACTCAGTTAAATAGTTACCAATTCCCATGAGATCAGACCGGAAGGCCCGGCACCCGACCAGCACCATTGTACCAAAAAAGCACTGTGTTCCATATTTCGAAAAAACAAAAGCCTCATCTGGTGTTTGCGGAAGCAGCGTGTAGCGCTGGGACACATATGCCAATAGCTGGACTCACATGAGCCAATACCTCACCTAACCTTGTCTCTCTGAACACACACCCCCACGTAGGATGTGGTCCGGAGTGGAGCCAAAACAAATCCTTCAAAAATGACTCGGAGACGTCTGGGTTTTTCCTCTCGCTTGAACAGTGCCAGTGATATGTTACAGACTCGCCCTTATGAAAAGTTTTGTATGTGAATAGGATGTTCAAAATGTTGTGAATAGCATATATGAAAACAAGACCGTCTCCGGTGGACAGCTAGTCGATTAGTCATCCCCCATAGTACATGCCTTGTTCTTTCAAAAGTAAATAGGAGGATTTTCTGTGTTTGCACCGCTCCTCTCCATGTCTGGGTCGGGCGTATGGCATCTCCATCACAGAATGAATTCGGTGTCTGTGCTTCTCATCAATCAACGTTTGTTTAAACGGGAGAGAAATCTTCGCTATTTTGGGGGAGACCTTTAAACGGTACCGCTGAACTGGATGCTCGATTTTTCATCCGTGTTTGTCTGGCCACAGGGTTTCCAAGTTGAGACGCTGAGACGTTTAGGTGAGGCCGATGACCTCATCGGACTAAACGGGACGGCCTTTCATCAGCCTTCAACCGAGACCACAGCAACCAACAAACTGAAAGAGCACACTTCAGGAGTAAATGAGAATTAGACAGAGAAGAGGCTTCAGTTTGGCCGGGATGCTGAGAAAAGTCTTCGGTGGGGCTGGTGGTTGCGGAAGGCAGCGGAAAGCTGCTGAGTCAGTCTCCTGCGGTCATCCGTGCACGAGCAGAACTGCTGGTCAGTGTTTGGATGTACAAGGCTTTTCCTCACCCCTTCACGGGCAGTTACACACCTCGCTTGTGTAGACCCGAAGCCTCTGTTTGAGTTTTGAAGTAAAGCTTTGCAACGGTGCTAATAAAACGTTTGGTCAACGGAAGGTGAACGGAACTTCAAGACGGGCTCCGGAGAGTTTTCACCTGCGGCGCGAGGAGGTCTGGAAAAGGCAAAGTTTATAAAAGACGAAAATGATTTTTTCCACCGCAGGCAGTATGACGGCTTTGATTAAAGCTGCAGATTGATTTGTGGCCGACGTAATCGAGAAAAAAGGACGTCACAAAACTAACAAGAGCCCACTGTGGCCCTGAAATTCTAGACATGGGTCACGTGACCGATCGCTTGGCATTGTTGGCCGACAGGTTGTAAAAAGATATTTTGTCAGCGGGCCAGTTTAAATGCCACGGTTATAAATATACGCTGCGATTGTGTGCGAGTGAAGTAATGCGATGCCTGTCTGCTTGTGCCATTGAAAGGAGAGCGTCCAGAAGAAACGCTATTAGGCTTGTATTTATCCCTCTACGGGGGTCCGGGGGGGTTATTTCCGTCAGCGAGGTGTTAGAAGATGGGTGGGAACATCATATTCCAGCTGCCGGGTGTTTAACTCTCTCATGAATGTGCAAATGCTCTCACCTGTAACAAATTTGTTCAAATTATGACTGCTTTTCTCTTTCTCTCTCTTGTTTTTGTCCCCAGGACCTCCTGTAAGTACCATGGCAACACGCCGAGTGCAATTTGCATGACTAATCCAACATCATTTCAGGTAAAGTGTCTTGTTTGCGATCCAACTGAGACTTCTCGAAAAGGAGGTGATGTCACGTAGGTTGAAAAGTTTTTTTCTTTGCTGTCGCGGTTAATATTATCGGTGGTATTTGGACCTGCTGTATTATGCACAGATGCGATGTTTAATCTGGTAAATCCAGTGTAATGTCTTGGCTTCCGCGGTCGACATAAAAGACTCTCAGATGTCCAGTGTAATCTTATAGTATTATTAAAATTATATTTTTAACCGCGGCGCTCACTAAAGGAGAACGTTATTGCTGTCTAAATAGGTCCACGAATGCTCATAACGCCCTGTGAAAGTTATAAAGCCCATTGAGGTTCCCAGACATCGCAGGGAAAAAGAAAGTCTCACTTCATTATGTGCCGAGTGATCACAGAAACTCTCTACCTCACAGGGATGGAAAATGTCTGCTGGGGAAACAAATCAAGCTTTAGCCGGATTTAAATCACACAGGGTTCAAAAGCAATGATGTTACTCCACGTTCGTCACATGATGAAAAGTGTCATTATTTACGGTCAACGTTTATCCTCGTGTTGATCCAATCCAACGTTTTGTCTTCTGTAAAACACAAAAGAGAAGAGTTAGGGAGTCATTTCTTCAGTCACCATTCACTTCTAGTATATGGAAAAGAGATGTAATGAAAGTGAACGGTGACTGAGACTCTGTCTAGCGTTGTCATCTAAGACAAAACACAGATGACACATTTTCCTAGTTTTTATTGCTTTCGGGCATTAAAGACGAGATTTAAACTTTTTTTGTGTATTCAGATTCAGATTTCACGTCCCCTGTTGTGCAACTATGCGATCCGAACTCATGAAGATACAAGAAATGGCTGGGTTGTTGTGACCTCAGTGGATGAAATGGTTAAGATTTTAACCTCTAAGGAGAAATGTCTCAATGTAAAATCTTGGAAAACATGTCTTTATTTCTTTCTGTTGGCCTGTTGTGTCTTCATACTAACAACGACACAAATACTGCTGGTGTGTTAAAGTCTAGTTGTGTCTTCTCTTGGACTAGATATGCATATTTTTTTTAAATACAGGTGCTAAAAAGAGTGATGCCATAAAGGAACCCATAAAGGTTCCTTTCAGTCAAAATGTCTTTACAAGCTATTTTTATCTTACCTTATTCTAGTCTTTAAACCTTTTGCATTACAAAAAACTTTATTTTTAGGAGTATAGACTTGATTGTATATAAAATAATATCTGTAGGCCATTAGGCACTCTTGTACTCGACTGTGGTTTTTATATGGGCTATACACTGAACTTATCTTTGTAAATTAGGCTACTGGTATTGCATGTGAACACTGGTTATTTGGGTTACTAATGAATGATAATCAATTTCAGTTGAATTTCTATAGAGCTTTTCACAACTGTGCATTGTTGCAAAGCGGCTAAACACGCAGAACGGAAATGTATAATGCTGATAATGGGCTTTGTCCATTTACAGCTTATTTGAGAGCAATCTCATTTTAACAGGCCTTTAGAAATACAAAATAAGATGGAAAATCAAGCAGCTGTTTTACTTTTCTCTCATTTTCGATTCAACGCTCTACGTATATTTTTGCAGAGCTTGTCATTTTAAGTAATGACCAGCCATTATTTGGGATTTCTGAAAATATGAACCCACCTAAAGAATGTTAAAAAGAGATTAGAAAAACAGTCGGGCCATCAGTTTTCTCGGGTCAACAAATGGAAAATAGATGCTTTAATATACTTATGTGGAACTTGGTTTTAGAGGTTCAATGGGTTGACATTATAAAACTGAATATTGGCCTTTTTGGGACCTGCAGTGCACACATGACAGACATTAGGAAGTAAACATTGAATGCTAAGGATTATTTAATAGCGCAATTTCCAGTGTATAACGTCAACGTGTTTTACATAGTATTAGATGAAAAGCGGTAGTGTTAAGTCACACTAAATAATCTGCTCTCTGCTGCGAACTATGCGGTTGGAAATGGTACCCACCTAACCACAATGATGTCACAATTGGAATGACAACATGCACAAACTGAGCCAAACTGGAAATTACATATAAAATTACATGTCAATTATCTAAATTTCAATAATGTCAGAGGTTAAGAGACTACTCGAGTAATATTATTACTTAAACCTGGCACGGAGTTACAGTATATAAGTGGCAAAGTGTCTCTTTACAAAAGCCAAATGGAAACCTCTCAGTCTATTATACTTTATGTTCTGTCTCATTAGCAAACAGAATGTTGTTTTTTTTAAGCATATCACTACTTCATCTATCATTTCAAGGCCCATAGCATCTTCACCGGTACGTGTTGTGATCATAATGATGCTGAAGGTAATGGAGACATTAATGTAACCTCAAATGTTGCTTCCTTCGCGGTCCCTCTGGCTAAATCCATGCGAGGCACAAATAAATGAGCCCCCCTGGGACATATATGTATAAGCACTCTCGTGTAGTTTAACCTTTACAGTTATACATAATTAAAAACAATGCAGTAGCTCACACTCCTCCCTTCCTCCATTGGTTGGATGAACAGGCATTCCCACGGGTTGGTTAAGCTAATGTTGACATGTTGAACTGGTCAGTGTAGCGGCACAGCGTTTACATTTGTTAAGAAATTAACTTAGAAATGGTTTTATCATAATTGTCTCTGGATATTAAATCATGACAGGAGAAAGTATTTTAACGCACTTTAGTTTAGCTGCTGACCTTTTGGTTCTTTTGTTGCGTAGCTCAACAGCTTACCAAGAAAACTTTTCACTTAGAACATAAAAGCAGTCCTGAAAGGTGGAAATGGAAAGGTTTTCTCAATCTTCACTCATGCCTCATGTGGGGAACCGCGTGTCAAGGTGAATAAATTATACAACGCGCTTGACTGGAGGGGGAAGCGCACTGGTGAAATCCAGGAGCTACGCATTTGGTCCTATCCATAATGCAGCGCATGTGTTAATAAAACATTCTCCAGCTGGTCTTTGATCAGCGCTCCTCCAAGGGACGCGCGATTCAAACACACGCTAATTAGCATGACAGTAAGATGAGCGAGGGATGAGCACATTCGGTGGAAATGACACAAGTGCGTGCGCCTTACGGAAAAGCTGACAATTCGCTCTTAGTTTTCTGTCAGCGGTCCATGGAAACGACCAAACATTTTCTCTCTTTTTATTATCTTTTTAGTTTTATTCTTGTTTGAAAGCTTATACTGTAGGTTTTTTACTGTAAAATTTACCATGGTTTTAGGATTCTGTAGTGAAAGTGTGGTAACCATGTTTTCTTTACATCCGATAGCCGATTGTGGGAAAAATTGCTTTTTTCGACTGATACCGATAATTGGCCAATATATCGGTGCATCTCTAGTCTTTATGCATTTGACACATAATTTTTTCCAAAGCGACTTAAACAATACATATTTTGATTAATTATTTGTATTTTTGGGAATTGAACCCACGACCTTTGTGTTGCTAGCGCAAGGGTTCTTCTAGGCTTGTGGTGCTTCTTTGCATTCATCATCACGAGTCACTGTAATGTTGAGTTCATATACTCACGCTCAATGATCTGCTGTATTTTTAAAATAAAAGAGATTGCATTCGATCCGGCCAAAAACTCGTCTTATTTTGTTATGTTTGCCATCACAACCACTGAATAGTGAAGGAAACGTCCCAAAAGTAAACAAAACCTGAACAGTGCTGTTTGACATTGGAAGCACAGTCCTAGCATCTGTTTGCAGTTTAATCTGTTCACAACAGTGAAGGTAATATTACATATTACAGTATTACTTTGTACATTTGTACATTTTGTACATTTTACACTGCATGTATCAGAGCTGAATGAATAGAAATATTTCGACAGTGGGATTTACATACCCGTATGAATATCAGACCTTCAGCTATCTTTCAAACGATCTTTAAATAGCCCCTTTTGTGTGTCCATGAAATTATCTTGTGTTAACTCAAGAGCTCTTGATGCTCTGCTGCGCTTTTAAAACACTTTCATGTATTTGAATGAATTTTCATCTCCAGGGATGCAGAAAAACACTCAGCGGGGTTTGAGATTTCTGAGACGAAGACCTTCCAGATCATTGAGAAACTCAATTCTGAATGCTAAAACCTTTATTTGAATTGGTATGAATACGCCCGCGGAGTCGACCGCGGCTTTGAAGAGCAAGACTGAGACCCTGAGCGAGTCAGGAGGGCGGCGCGCGGTCCGCAGCGTTCACATGTGTGGCATTAGCGAATTCATGGAACAGGTTTATCTTTGCCTAAAATTCACATTTTCAAGCATTGAAACAAATGAACATTTTTCAAAGGTTTAATATTGCAGTAGGACTCATAATGAGAGCTTTAGAAACAGGACAGATTTTAATGAGGTTTTTTACAAATCTGTTAAAGCCACTCAATAAATATGGAGACCACAGGAGTAAGGAGGCCGGCGAGCGGGGGCTTCCGGCAGTCAGAAAATGACCGGCTTCATTAGCGTTCACAGGCCTCTCTGACCACACCACCCGAATTACAAGGTGACCCAGAAAATTAACTTAAGGGTGGCTACATGCCAAAAGGCCTTTTTATGACACGGCTAGCGCAAAAACTCTTTTCTTCTCTCCTCCAGCTTACGCACCGGCGTTCTGAGACGCATGCATGCAGTTGACATTAAAGCTTTTATGTTGCAAAGTAATTATGATATGCGGTGGATATAAGAACCAGATGACATTCCCAGTCCAGTTTTCCAGTGTGGTTTTCCTATCCTAGCCTAACCTCCTTTACAGGGACTTCGGCGATGAGCACCAGCCGCTTGTGGTCATCCGCTCCGGTCCGCTCCGCTATGATTACTTTCAGCCTCCTCCCCACTATAGAGATTGTTTGCTGCTAAAATGATCAAGGGCTTCTTGTGTCGAACTAACAGACATTGAGGTGGGCATCCTTTTCTTGTCATCATATCAAGGATTGGGGGTTCCACATGGTTTTATGTTCAGGTTAGGAAACCATAAAGCACCCTATTAAAGGAACAGTTCACCCCCCCACTGACCCTCAATCTGTAAACATTTCTTTGTTTTGAACAGTTCTCGGCCATCATTGACTACCATAGTGGGGAAAATAGAATGCAAATGATGCAAAGAATTAAGTTCATTCTTACACTTAAATAAAGGTGCTACTAAAGGTTCTTCACAGCAGTGCAATACAAGAACCATTCTAGATTCCCTAAAGAACCATTCACTTTTTTATCTGAAGAAGATTCATTTTTAATTAAGATACAATTTCTCCAGATGCAAAACTACATATCTTGTCTAGATTGTTGAAAAAATGTACAAAAATAATAAATTGAAATTGAGTTGATGCTTTAAACAAGAAAAAATCTTGATTTTTAAGATTAAAGTATTTTAATGTATTAATGTATGTATACAAATTTTGTATTACCCCATTGACAGATAATTTTGCTTATTTTAAGCATAACATTTGTTTTTATATTTTCTTTCATTAAACAAGAGTTAATATTTAATTTGCTTCTCAAGTAACTGTATCTTCATCCATAAATCTTTAGATATGTGTGTCTGAAAACAAAGCAAGAATATGTAGTAAGAATTAAAAAAAATCCAGTTTCCCAACTTTCTGTTCAATTCTATTTTTTTAGACTTCATAACAATATTCTGTCAAGGAAGAAGATATTTTGAGATTTTTTTTGTGTTCATACAATGAAAATCAATTGTTTTGTTACCAACATTCTTCAAAATTTCTTCTCCTGCAGAAGAAAAAAAGTCATACAGAGCAAATGATAAAATTATTAACATTTTTTGAGTGATCCATCCGTCCCTTTAAATTATTTCCAAGTTGTTGTCCGTGTCAAACTTGAGTATCCTCCAAAATCATAATATAATCCAGCACACGGTTGCATCACTTGTTTACTGAAGTGTTTGATCAATATGAACCCTAATGTCATTGTCAACTCTTGCTCCAATGAAGTGAACCTTATCCATCTCATTAAATTGTATTCATCAGCTCAAACTTCACCATATATGGATGAGTGCCGTTTGGCAGGCGATTTAACGTTTCAGTAACTACTCTCACCTCTGCGGATTAACATCAAACAGGCTCGCCGTCCGATGGCATTTCCGCAGAAGGTGGATGCCGGCCTAAATTACTCGTCTTTACAACTTGTGTTTTACAGCAATTGCCACCCCTGTTTTATTAGGGTCCCATAAGTTATGATCTGCCATCAAAATCTCACATGCTCCCTCTTTTGTTGCTGTCGAGAGTCTGCCACCACCACTCGCCATCCATCAGTACAAAGGCGAAGTCTCTTTAGTTCTTAAGATTAAGAACATTGTGGGGATTTCTAGCATCTCTTTTTTTTATTGAGGCTCAAAATCCTGTGGCTCAGTGGTAAGGTAATGGGTTCGATCCCAGGGAATTGCACAAAGTCAGAAACAAATGTTTATACAATGCAATGCAAACCGCTTTGGATAAAAGCGTCTGCCAAATGCATAAATGTAAATCTAAATCATTTATTATAAGTCCTATCTGTTTCTTTTTGTAAGTGTCATCTACACAAGCCTAATTGTGCTATAAACAATCCAGAAGAGATTTTTCAGCTGAATAATAAATCAGGTGCCGTTCCTCAACCTTTTGGACTTTATTACTGAAACATTTGACTTATTCTTATTATCTAAACGAAATGTGAGGATGGAAAATACACACGAGATGGTTCAGGCTTTAAAAGGTGTCCACGGATGGATTATTATGGTTGGTACAGTTCAGAACCCCCGCGGCCTTCATCCCAACCCACTGAATGGTAAAAACATCAAAACGGATGGCAGATATCCAAGCATTGTCCTCACACTGTAGAGAACATAATGTCAAGCTATTATCTATCATGGGTTAGTATAATGATTTGTGAAATTCCAGACTTGTACTGGGGTTGTACTGTACTGCAGCTTTTCGCTGTAAGATTTCAGCATTTCAGTTTGTTTAAGATCATTATGTGATGATGATAATACCAGATTTAGCCACAACTGATTGCCGGCGCACAAAACGGGATGCATCGGATCTAATGGGAGTCAAACATTAGCCTTGTTCAACCAGCAAAAAGGAAAAATAAATCAAGCGGCTCGTGAAAAGTCGACCTTTAGTTGCATGCGTTTCTACTGGGCCAAATTGGTATTTTGAGCTCTTGTCAGGTAGGTTTGATGGTGAGTTTATGGACTGTTTTGAAACATTTCTTTTCCATCCAAACTTTGAGACATAATAAACCCGAAAGTAACTCATAATGCATGCAGTAAATAACTTTAACGTGACATCTAACAAAGTCCATACAAACCATGAGATGTTTTCTGTGATAATTCATCATGTTGTTATTAATATTAGGTGCACTGACTCTGTGAGATGTGTGGGGAGTCAGTGTTTCCCAGTTCTTTGTGGTTTTGGCAATACACGGGCCTTTCATGCAACTCCCCGGTATATTTTTTCTTTTGGACTGGACGCTTGTGTCAGTTTTATTATGTTTTTACAGAACCTGTTGGTTTAATCAATAAAAATGATTTTCATCTAATGCGCTGAAACAATGCTCGACTCGAATTACCACAAATATCAGAAAACGTTTTGATTCAGTAGCACCTCCCTCTGGTTGCCACATGGAATGGCAGCAGGAATGACATTCAGAATGTGCTTAAATTCTTGAGCTCCAGCCAGAATTGTTTATTTATTTATTTCGAACAATCAGAGTAAACGAAAATATGAGTGGAATTATCAGTATTCAGGGTTGAATGTCATGTATCTGATGTTTATTTGGAACTGTGGCTTAAAAAACGGCAGGATTGTAATGCAACTTGTGTATTCGGTGTAATTTTACAATTAGACCCGTTTCGTGTATAGAGGTAAGTACATTGGACAGCTATTCAAAAAGTTATTTCTCGTAAATGCATGAGTCTTGATGGCATATGCACACATCAACCACTACACGAAAAACTAGTGCACAGTACAGGTGTAAAAAAAAGTTCAGATCTCCTTGTTCATTTTTTAAGAGCACTCCAATCAAACACCAACACTGTTTATATTTTAAACTTAAAAACTGACAAACAAAAAAATGTCCCTGAATGTTTTGCATGGGTAAATATGATAAATAATGCGATGATTGACAAGGTGTTCTATGAATAGCTCTGTAACATAGTGATGGATGGTGTCATGGCATCTACTGTATGTCTGTGGGCTCCATCTGGTCTAGGTCAGCAGCCAATAAGCAAAATGAACCTTCTGTTCTGATATGTTATCGAGGCGATACGAAGATCACTGGCTCTGCATACACAACAGGTACTCATCTTTTTGGAGCCAGTCATATTTTTTCCAAGAGGTTTGATCTTAATCCATCGAAAGCACAACTCATCTGATAAAAGAACAATGAGAGATTGTATGACCGTGATGTGTGGCACAGGTTTGTCAGCTCGTATAACTCAGAGGAGAGACTTCTTTATATCTCTCCGCAAAATCATACATTTTCTGTCTATTGTTGTGTATCTGAATGGGAAAGAACAGAATCATGTTGAAAAGAGGGCATTGTAAATTCTATAAGATATCATCTTTATCAGCGGTATTCTTTGGGCCCCCTTTGCGTAGAGAGCATCTCTCCCAAATAAAGACATATTTCATTTTGATTAGACTTAAAACATGTAAAGTTGTACAATTCTGGAACATCAATTCTTTTGGCCGTCTGTCTTATTTTTCTGATGTTTGATTGCATAAAATGTATGATACATTTCTATATTTCATAAAATAAAAATCTGTGGTCCCCCAGTTTGAAAACTACTGGTCTATATATCTACATTTCTGTGATTTGCATATGCCTTCATTTACACCTACAGTATGTATTCATACATTCGTGCTTTATATTAAACAATGGTTTATGAGTGCGAACCTTAACACTTGTTTATCTTTTTCTTTCCTATTAGGGCACACCTGGTCCAAAAGGTGAAAAGGTGAGAACTTTTCTGATCTCTTCTGAACATGAACACATGTTACACGACAATATGTTTGAGGGATCAAAGACTTTTAAGCCAAACTTCTTAATTCATTCTCATTTATTCGCTACATTTTTCCTGACTACACAAAAATAAAATATCTTTAAGTACCGGTTGCTTCAAAGATGATGAGAGTGTCTGGGCAGGGATTTATAGATATGAGTAACATAATATGTGAGGTCTTAAGTACCATGAGAATATTTGTAGTAATAGCCAAATATACTTTATATGGGTCAAAAGTTATTTTTCTTTTGTGCCAAAAATCATTAGGATATTAAAGAAAAAGTTAATTTCAAAATCAAAATTGTGTTATTTCTTACTCACCCACATGACATTCAATATGTTTTGAGGCCTCTTGGCATCTTCGGAACACAAATACAGATATTTTATGTGACATCATTAAATTGGTCCGCTCATTGAGGCTCACTTGAATTTTTGTGTAGCAACGAGAATAGGCCTACTTTATGTGCGATAAACAAACCAAATTAACGACTTTAATCGATATATTCTCCTCTGTCTTTTCGACGCATACGTATTCGGTGGCGGCAGAAGCCAGCGTTCTGATTGACAACCCGGAAGCTGACGCACGCTGTATATAATCTAATCTTCGTAAATGTCTGATGATTTTGAAATTGAGAAAGACTTGCACTTTTTGGCCAACCGAATGCACATGCATCGATGTGCGCTCCTGTATGCACACCATAGACTAACAAGACAGAGGAGAATATATCGATTAAAGTTGTTATTTTGCTTTGTTTTTTCCCCATAAAGTATGAAAAATTCAAGTGAGTCACTATAAACTGATGGATCAATTTGATGATGTCATAAGTACTTTTCTGGAACTTGACAAAAACTATAACAATGATGTCTATGAGAAGGCCTGGGAGCTCTCGGATGTCACCTAAATATCTTTATTTGTGCTCCGAAAGACGTCATGAGCTTGTAAAACATCCTGAACATCATGTGGGTGAGTAAAAAATAACACAATTTTTATTTTTAAAAGGAAGTTTTAAATAAAGTAAAGATCATGTTACTTTTGTGAGTGGATGGCCTGCTATTAACAACTTGAAAGGCGGTTTTCTCAACGTTTTGATTTTTTGCATCCTCAGATTCCAGAGTTTTAAATAGTTATAACTTATATCTCAGCCAAATATAGTCCTATCTTTATTGAGATAATTGACCCTTAAGACTATTGTCCGGGGTCACATTATTTTTAAATATAGTAAACAAAAAGTGTCACCAGATTGTTTCCACTGTCATTATAATGTTTCATACATACCTTTGGAGAAAATGATGCAAACACCATTACATTTCTAAAAGGTGCTTCACGATGCCATAGAAGAACCATTTTCGGCTGAATATTTCCAAAAAGAAGAACCTCTAACACACATGAAACCTTTCCGTAGTGGGAATAGGTTCTTTAGATGATCCAAAAAAAGAGAAATTGTTCTTATAAGAACATTTTGGTAAATGTTCTTTGGGAAACCAATATGGTTTTTCTATGGCATCACTGTGAAGGAAATTTTTTAAGAGAGTTCTTCTCTGTTGCCAGCTGTAAGCATTCTGGTGACACACCAAATGATTTCTTCAATTTGTTCTTAATTCGATTTAATGGATTTGAATGCAGTCATTTATTGCACATGTAGGTGCCGTGACGTCAAGGCTGATTTCGGAATATGTAAATCCCCACAGCAATCACAAATCCACAGGGCATGAAGACCTTCCCAGTGCTTTAACGCTTGAAAGAGCATCTTTCTGAAAAACAGATGCCGAGCGAAACTTACCACATTGTGTCTTTATTAGATTTTACGAGCGGTGACCAATCAGTACCAGACTAGTGCAGAATGATTAAAAGCGCGCAAGTGTCTGAGGTTCCTCGCATACGACGGCACGACGGCGTCATCGCTGTGCATTCTGTTATAGATGGTGCATGGCAGAAAGAACCGCAGGCTGTCTGATGGTCGGCATTCTTGTTTTTCTCATTATCCAAGGCCGTCTGGCTAGTATTTGTACATAATGTATATATTTATGTTTTCGTATGTTCAGACTAATTTCCAATTATGGCGCATTATCTGGACATTTAATATAAACATTCTGGCATCATTCCTCTACCCCCATTTCATTTAAAACCTGTATATGACTATGAAATGTGTTTCTTCTGCAGAACACCATTTTATTTTTTTGAGAAATGTCCCAAATTGTCTTGAGGTTTGGTTAACAACGTTCTTCAAAATATCTTCTTTTGTGTTCTGCAGAAGAAAGAAAGTCATTACAGGTTTGGAATGACATGAGGGTGAGTAAATGATGAAAGAACATTCAACTCATGCAAGAAGCGGAAAACCTACTGAATTTCAAAATTGGATCCACCCGTTCAGAGGTTCATGTCTTTCCACACCCCAGTCGATACCATTTAGTGTTTGCCGTAACGATGACCGCAAACCCCCGAATCGCATGTAATCTGCTCTCTGAATGCCTTCCAGCCCAGCGGCCATGCACCTCATTTGTCTCAGAGTCTTATGCCAAAGTAGGAAGAAGGGGCGAGTCATCAGACCAAACATTGCTTTCGTGCAGTCGTTCTGGAGTCGCATGCCTGCTCGGGTGAATGCGTGGCATTTTCTGTAGTAAATCAGGAACACTGAAACGTTTGGGGCCTTGTGACTTTAAAGGTTCAATGTATGATTTTTTGGAGGATCTATTGACAGAAACACAATATCATGTACAGAGGTGTTTAAAGACCTTACATAATTAGGTGTTATGTTTTATTAGCTTAGAATGAGCTATTTCTATCTATATACACCGTTAGTCTGCTTGCATGGAATTCACCATGTTGTTTCTATAGTAGCCCTAAACGGACAAACTGCTACAGAGCGCATTTCGTAAATATGTTATCTCCTTCGGCAAAGAAGCGGAAACGTGACAACATCTTTGTTCTGTGTCAGCCACAGCAGTTCTTTGAAATGGAGGGGTGGAGTGACATTTCATACACTAGACCTTTAAAGATGGGGTAAAAATCTCACATTAATCTTGAGTACCTATATAGTAGTTTGCATAATTAGTATCTTCGAAGAGTATTTAGTTTGACCCAATTTATAAAAGAGGGCATGCACATGATCCCCACTCGCTCATCTGTACATATCAGTTTGTGTTATTGTAAGTTATTTGATTCTCAACCGCAATACTTGTATTTAATTTCATCATCAATGTGTTTTAAATCACACTGGTGCTGTACACTCTGCATATGATGTTACTACATTTTATTCTCTCACATGTTTTTTTTATAGGGCGATCAAGGCGATCAGGGACCTCGGGTATGTGAATTGTTTTCTTGCATGTCCTGTTTGGATGAATGTGTGTTATGTCTCCCACATGAACTTGCGGGCAGCATGTTTGAGATGCATGGGGTTTTGCGGACAGTGCCGACTGGGGCTTGCCAAGCACAACAGAGTGTGTGAAAAAGTCTTGGAAAGGCCAAACTATAAACACCTTGAAGGAGCCGTTTCAAGAGTTCAGTTCCCGCAACTTGCCTGCGATCTGTCAGGGACTATCTGGCTTCAACTATACAGGCTAGTATCAGTTATGGAGGAAGGCCAAACGAACGTAACCGAGCCTTTTATACGTTATACATTTAATACATCTACAGGTTTTTCGGGTCCTAACGTTCTGTGACTGCACAATGACATACGAGCACTTTAGACTAAAAGCTCCTTCGAAAACTAAATGTAATTATTTCCAGCTCGGTTGCTTGACAGCTTGATAAATTCACACTTCTTAAAGGATGATTATGGAAAGCGCGCTTTGCTACAGTTGGCAGATTGTGAAATAAATCACTTGCATATCTCATTCCAGTATGCTTGCATGTGCGCTGAGTTTTGAATCCTTGCTTTGCAGTTGAGCAAAATACAACTTCGCTTGAACACAGGAAAACCTATGCAGATTATTGTCTGAAGTTCGCTGCATTAAATCCTTTTCTGATCTTTCTCTGTAACTTGGTGCATTGTCTTTGTGTTCATCATCATCTTGAGCCGACGTTGAAGGGGTCACGGTTTAAAGCACCTTTTATTGATTTCCACCAAGGCACAAATCTCAGTTTATCATATATAACCGTAATGGGCTTAATCTGTTGCTGTCATTGGAATTAACTAGTGGCCCATTCAGGCTTTTAAATCGAAACTTTGTGTTATTACTCCATTTCATCGAGAACGTCTCTCTCCGCTACATACATTTTATTTTTTATTTAAAGCCATGGCACTGCTTTTTTTACCACTGTAAATTGACTGTAAAACTGTAAAATGCTTTTTTTTAGTAGTATATACTGTAGATTTGATGTGACTGCCCAGCATGATATTAGAAAAGTTAGTGAAAGGAAATTTCACACATTTGTTAGTTTAGATTAAAATGCTGTTGTTACGTTGCAAGATCATTTGTAACACAGTTTATGCGTCCAACTAGGAAACAAAAGCATCCACAGTGAACAAACTCAATTTACATCTGAGGCAGCTGGATGATTAGAAAACATTTTGGGGTTTCTCATCCATATCCACCTCATAACACAAATAAACAAACTACTGTCTACTGGTTGACAGGGTGTGCTTGTGCTACTGGTCATCATTGCGCCACCCAGTCACACGAGGATAGAGAGAGGCTTCATGTGATTATGATCTAATGAAATTTTTCACAAATATGACATAGTCGGGTTGGAAAATTATTTTGTAATTGTTCAAGAGCAAATAGAGAATTAGAATTGAGAAAAGCACTGTTTGTCCCTGACCCTGCTCAGATATGTGTTGCGATTTTAACCATTTAACAAGTTATGGAAAATACATATTTTGTAATCGGCAAAGATTTACACTGCATGTGAAATGACATGGTTCCATACTATATAGATTGTTTCATCGGACGCCCGCGCCTGGACTACAGTTAACTTCCAGATTGGCTTTACATGTCATGTCAATGTTAACTTACTATTAAACATTTTGATCGGTGTAAAAAATAGGTTGCAATTAATGTAAAAACTTTTACAACTTTTTAATGGTTAGATTTTTGCCAAGCCCTGTAACATACATAAAGAGTTACTTATATAATGAGTTATGAGAAAGAATAAAAATCACGAAATAGATGATTCAGTTCGTACAGTCACAGTATGTGATTTTGGATACTGTTTTCCATTTTAATTTTCATCATTTCTTGACTGTAAAGCTGCTGTCTTTGCACTCAACTGCTGTACCATCATTTCCCTTTCACAGGAGCTTTAAGCCCTTAAACAGTGTGGTGGAAGCCACATGTCAGGGTCACAGGGTCAAAGGGTGAATAAATAGCAAATAAAGCATTCACCGCTTGCACAAACACACATGTTGCAGCCGGCTCTGTGTGTCATCATTAAATTGAATTAGTGGTGTAGTTGTGCTATTGAAGGTGCTGTGTGGTCTTCTTTACCTCACGCTCTCCTCACATTTTTAAACATGTTAATAGACTGTCAGAAATCTCACGGGTGTGAAGCTGTCACGTGAATTGGATTCATTGACACTATGCAAAGGTTTTTAGAATGTGCTTTTAATGAGTCATTAAAGATGCAATCCGTAACTTTCTTCGCTTCAAAATAAACAAAAATCGGATATAAAGCAAGCTTATAATAATGTTTTATTATATCAGCTGGTGGGTATGATTTTGTGGGAAATGGTCTGACATCATTTGACTTGTAAAGCAAGCATTTTATGTTTAAACAGAGATGGCGATAGAGAGACACAAGTCATGGATTGCATTGGTAATGGTAGTCCTGATTTGTGTTTTGCTCACAGCAAAATGCATCAATGCCTCGCTTAATTCAGTAACTGACAACAAATACTCAGAATATTCGTCAGATCAGACAAACTATTCTCAATACCGTGCTCACTTTCATATTAGAATATTCATGAGTGGAAAGCCTATTGGCTTAGAGCAGAACATTTGCTGGTACACTTTTATTTGCCCTCAATGGTTTTCTACTATTACATTCATTGGACTTTAGGCACAAACTTGCATCCAAACCCACAGCAAAACAAAACATCAGAACAATTTGAAATTGCTTGTATTCTAAGCGGACTGCTCTCACCCGTGTCCTCGTAACATAACTACAAGAAACCCGAATGCAGTAAAGGGGTCTGGAGAACAATTTGCATGCTTTCTTTCTTGGTTTGATCCATAAAACATCATAAAATATTCCTTGGTCGGCTCTCATGTCAGACATTCTTTTGTCTTGGGTTAAAGCGCTGCAACTGTAACACATGGGTGTTTACAGTAGAATTGACTCTTGGTAGCCAAGAGAGTGGCGGGTTGTAATAACCACAGGCATCTTGTAAAAGGTGCTGGGGATCAGCGCTAAATCTTACTGTCTCCGAAGAAATTGATCAAACTTATGGTAAAACAAGCAAGGATGAAATCGAGAAGGCATCATGGCACAAGCAGCAAGTTTGTAACTCCAGACGTGTATATGGAGAACTCCATACATCTACGCCAGTATGTTATTTTCAGTTTGTGGTTGTGATTTACCCATCTTTTAAAGGTCCCATTACTCAGTTATCGCCGCTTTGTTTTGCGAGTGTATTTTGTTTGCGACTTTTCTTCGCTTGAGTACCAAAGCAGAAAACGGTGCGGTTTCCATGTCTTCCATCTTCTAAATGAGCCATGCAATTCTTATTACTTCCCATAATATATGGGATGGAATATCCTAAAAACATGGTATTTTCCTGCGTGTTTTACCGATATATTGTCTTGTTGTGTTTAACAGTGTTCCGTTGAGGATATTTTCCAATAATCATTTGTTAACATTAAACATGTACACGTCTGCCAGCATCCCACTTGACAGAAACATGTTCTAAAACAAACTTTAGCTAATTTTCCAATTCATTTTCAAGTTGTGAAAATGTTATTTATAAATGTATTTTAAAAACTCCATTATTAATGTAAGAATTTATACCAACTAAGAAATATAGTGTTGAGTAAACATGCTTTACAAGAACTTTCCCCGGCGTTCTAAGACCGCTTCCTGTTCGCTGGGATTGACATTGGCTTAATTTACGACAGCACGAATCCAAAATGAGTAAAACAACTATGGCTTGTGTTTGGCACAGTGTATTGCTCTCAAAATGCCGTTGGGTAAAACGGAAAGAGTTTGTTTAAACTTCCGAACGCAAAATCAAGAAGCGCTCTGGTTCTTTGGCGTACGTGTCTTTTATTGTCATGCTGTGTGCTTGTGTTTGTTTTGTGCCATTTTTGTGCTGTTTGTCCCCAGGGTCTTCCTGGTCTTCCCAGTCTGGCTGCATTACACAGCAATCAAATCCTGACTGTGAAGGTTTGTTGGCGCAGCCGGGCGGCTCAGGCAGACTCTATGGATGGCACACACACCGACATACATCAACAGAAAATGTGTCCCCTGTGCCCACGCAATGACAGACTCGGCCCGAACGTAATTGTGTCTGATAAATTCAATCCAACCAATCCAACAACACTTGAACTCATTATAACCCAAAGCGACCCGCTCTTCCAGTTACAGGGGTGTCATTATACAGTATATGGTGACAGGAATGTATGAATTCAGAGCGGAACAAACTGTTTTTTCCCTAATAAACCAGTGATGTGTGATTAATTACAAACAAGAATCAGATTTTCTAACCACCAGATAGTCTGCCCAGCGTCTGCTTGGATTCTACGAATGGAAAAGTCAAGAGAGACACATTAATGGTAAACTACAGAGCCGATACCCCCGGTTCGCCACAAATTCTCCAGCATCCCTCGAACATGATTCTTTCACCACCTGCTTATGTGCAGAATATACTTATTTGAGTTTTTCTTTGTGATTTTAATTCTGCAGTGACAGAATTATTATTATTTTCCTCATTGAGATGTGAAGACTAAATGTCAGATATGTCAGAGAATTGCATCTGGAGGATGGTGGATGTTTCGGTGTGTGCGGTTCCTCGAGTCTGCCTTGGCTTTAAAGAACTGTGAATGACGGTGTCTTCATTTAGTAGAAGTTGACATGCTTTCTGGTGGTCTTGAAAAGATGTCAATTTTTACACGAAGGCGTTGCTTTGGGTCCTCCGACTCTATTTTTATGCTAATCTATTGTACCTTTTTTATTTCCTTTTCCCTTTCTTCCTTACGGGACGTCATGCAACTCTCTCCTGTCCAACTTCTCTCACCTTTGACCTCCGACCTCTCTTGACCTCACACACCTGCTCAGATGGTCTTCCCTAAGATCAATCATGGCTTTCTTTCTGCTGATCAGCAACTCATTAAACGTCGGCTCATTAAGGTAGTGCTGTTTCTCTCTCACTGCTCCGCCAGACGGGGCTTCTCCTCTCTGGCTCACCATGTGCTCTCCATTCTTTAGCTTTTACAATAAGTTCAGTTAACACAACAGTGCAACACGTAATTGATATTTATACATTGGCTCCAGAAAAAGTATTTGAAAACTTGCGCTCCATAACAAAATGTCAACCCAGGTGTCATTTATTTGAGAGGAAGTTTAGGCACAACAAATCACAAAGAAATTGACGTTTTTTATGTCAAACGACACGTCCATAGTTAAACAGAAGTGGATAGTAGTAGTGAAATATTTTACTCTTAAGTACATGTTCAGGTATCTGAGTGTTTTTACTTACTTCTCTACATTATAAATCATATATCAGATGTTTTACTCCATTTCATAAATAAGTGTTTTCCTTAAGTGCAATAATATTCAAGTATTTTATTTAAAACTTTTAAAAGTGGGAAAGTAGGCTACTGCATTTGTGATGTACTTAATGTAAGTATTAAAGGGACAAAATGTAAAGAGTGGTCAAGTAAAAATACTTAACTACATACTATCCATGACGAACTAAGTTTGTGGTTAGTTTCTCCATTGTGAACTTTATGAAACCTTCCTACATTTACTCTTGTGTCCAGTTAATTAAACCCTTACAAAAAGTGGGTATATTTCAAGTTCATATTATTATGTATATTTAATTAAAGTTCAAGTATATTTCAAGTGTTCTTCATGTTGTAAGTCAACTAATATTATACTTTTAAGTGTACATTTTCAATACTAGGGTACCTAAATTGACCCACTGTGTAGGTTTTAAAAGTGTACTTTTAAGTATACTTGAAGTGTTACCGTAAAAAAAGTTTACAACAATTTTTTTTTGTACTGTATATATGCTACAAGTAAACCAATAGGAAGGCTCATTATGTCAATGCTTAAATCGGTGCTTGTAGCACTTTTTTTGTTTATGAAAGTATACAGTACGACTAATATACGAGCTACTAGTTAAGTAGTATTTTTAAGCGAACTTAGCTTCTCACTTAAAATTAACTATTTGTAAATTATTTTTGCACTTTAATTATGTAATGTGCTTCTATTTAGGATCACATTTTTATTATTTATAAAAATAAATGTACTTTAAGTAAGTTATAAATAAAGTACAAGTACAGCACGTTTTATCTATTCTAAGCTATTCCACCCTCAAGCTGACTTGTCACTATATAAACTTAAATATGAAAGTTTATGAGACAGCACTGTATATAGAAGTATTTGAAAAGAGTATTAAAAGGGATAGTTTACCCAAAAATGACAGTTCTGTTATGAATAACTTGTTGTTGTTGTTGCAAATTTGTACAAATATCTTTGTTTGGTCGAACAATGAGAAAGATATTTGGAGGAATGCTTGTAACAAAACAGCTCTTGGACCCCATTGACTAACATATTAGGAAAAATGACAATGGTAGACAAAAGTGCCCCAGAACCGTTTACTGTCCTACATTCTTCAAAATATCACAAAAAATGAATACATTTTCCAACTATGGTAGTCAATGGGTTCCGAGAACTGTTTGGTTACAAACATTCTTCCAAATATCTTTCTCTGTGTTCATCAGAACAAAGAAATGTATACAGATATGGAAGAACTCAAAGGTGAGTAAATGATGACAGATTTTTTATTTTTGGGTTAAGTGTCCCTTTAATAGGCCACTCAATTAAAAGAGTTAACAGAACTACAAGCCAAGTATAATTTAAATACGTCATTATATTTTTAAGTACAAGCCAAATATACTTTTCTCCTTATTTTCAATATTTCTGAGAAGTACACAAAAAAATTGCTTATTTTTAAGTTTTTAAGTATAAATTGAAGTATAATGCTGTTAGTTGTGAGAGAGCTCAAACTCAACAGATCTTGGGTTGTCAAGCCATGGTTGGGTCAAATATGGAAAAACCCAAACGTTGTGTTAAGAGAACCCAGCATTTTTAGTGGGCAAGTTTGTTACCAGACACTTTTGGAGCCACTGTATATATAGCTAAATATGTTTCAAATCGAGAAAGAGGAGGTTTAGAGGTCCGTTCTTAAAGCCGTGTTTGCACACCATTAAACAACACATTACAGAACACGGGTTGTCTGTCAACAGAGAAATCTCACAGAAGACGTTAAGTGGAGACAAAATGAAATATGAAGCACAAATGTTATCGTTCCACTAAATACTGAGAGACGGATTCTTCTGTTCCCCATCACAAGCAGTGCGAGCACTTAGATTGAATGAAATGTAAGTGTTGAGAAATATGATGAATGGGCCATGCTTGAAACATGGACAGGGTGGGGAAGAGTCTGGAAATAATTCAAATCAATTATTCTGCAATGTTGTGATGGGGAATTCTCATGGAGAATTTAACAGAACAGACAGCAAACATTACAGCACATCTATTAAACACAATCGTCAGATACTGTAGGATACCCCCAACCATGATTTTCCTACATACATGTAGTTCTTCAATGATTAGATGCCATTCTTCACATTTCCTTTTAACATGTGACGTCTATCCCTCTCACTGCACAAACTGCACAATTTTATAGTTTGCTTTATTCATTTACCTATGCTTGTAGTAGAAATGTTTGACATACGTACGTCATTACTTTCACAGGGAGATCAGGGTCAGGCCGGCCCCCCAGGACCTCCCGGACCTCCTGGCCCCCCTGGCCCCAGGGGACCTCCGGGAGACACAGGAAAAGACGGCCCGAGAGGAGTTCCAGGACTTTCAGTAAGTGTCTACAAATCAGTCCATATTCACGGCATCTCGATAGCTGCTCGACAGTGATTATGATGTGCAACCCACATCATGAACTAATGTCCCGACTTGTAAAACTGTGCTTTTCAAAATTAGTCCGTTCTGTACCAATTGATATCCATTATTAAATAACCATTCCCATATGTGAAATGCTATATATAAGCTAGTGTTTTAT
Organism: Triplophysa bombifrons; assembly: GCA_029783895.1. Lineage (NCBI taxonomy): Eukaryota > Metazoa > Chordata > Actinopteri > Cypriniformes > Nemacheilidae > Triplophysa > Triplophysa bombifrons. Next base: position 38,258,030 of record CM056448.1, read on the forward strand.
TAAATATGCTATTTCACATTAAGAAATGGAGACAAAAAGCCAACTTGTCAGTTGTCCACCATCATAAAAACTCCACCCGGCCATTCAGCGGTTCATTTGGGTCGAGATGAAAGTTCAAAATATGAAGTGCTGTTTATCTTTTTCAGTCCAGGCAAAGTTTTTTCAGCTAGTCGTGACTTTATAAGTGTTGGGAGGGACTTTTTAAGTGCCTTTCAGTTCAATTCTTTAATTCCTTTTGAATGTAAAAAGTAATCTGTCATGTGGTGCAAATAACTATAAAATTTTCATCCACGACCCTTGTACCAACAAATTAGAAGTAACTTTGTTAAAATCCTATTATCAAGTAAACCACAACCTTTAGGGCACTTGAGTCGGCCGCAGGTGATTTTGCCTGAGCTCAGGGAAACACTTTGCGTCCGTTTTAGTCTGAGTCCTGCACCCACAAGTCTGACGACCAGGATGTATCAAGTTGTGTGTTTTTTAAATAGGTTTCTAGCTTGGGAGATTGTATTTTGTGTTTTATTGTGCACCTCAATAAGCACTGCTTTTTTTGTCTTTCATAGGGAGACCCTGGAAGTCCTGGTGAGTTTGGTCAAATGGTAAGTGTCTGAAAGTATTTAAACCTTTTAACATCTTAACCTGGTCTATACGCTTACAGATTATGTTATCTTGGTGATAATTTCAAGTCATTTGGTTTGTTGTTTTGTGTCATTCAGAGCCAGAAGAGGCCGGTGTAATGAGTGTCATTGAGAGGTTTTGATTATAATAATGGATGTAGTGCTAAAAGATCACCAAAGGCCTTTGTCATGACCCATAAAACCACGTTTATAACACAAACACAGACTAAAGTGCCGCTACATCTGTTCAAAGAAATGATGGAAGGACCATATGCTGGCTCCTGGAAAAATCATGTGTTGTCACATCATTCTGTGAAGGGCTAAAACTGGATTGTTTTACAGACTAGAGTTTCCTTTAACAGTTTTGCTGGGTTTTATGATGTTTCAGAGTAATTAGGTTAAGATGCTTGTTTTGTAGTTCACGCCAAGGAACTTGAAAAATCAATATGTCCAGAAACATGTTTCTCGTTTGTGCCACTTTCAGCCAGTCTTAGGAATTACAATACTGTATTTATAACATTGTGTTGAATACTATACAAATATAAAGAAACCCCCGAAAATCACTGTTTCTGAATCACAAGGTGGATAGTTCACTCAAAAATGAAATCTTTGTCATCATTTACTTAACCTCAGGTTGTTCTAAACCTGTATACATTTCTTTGTTCTGCTAAATACTCTATAATAGAAGCTATTTGAAAGAATGTCAGTTACCAAACCGATCTCATCCCCCATTTACTGCCATAGTAGGGAAAATAAATTGCATGGGACTCAATAGGGGATGAAATCTGTTTGGTTACTGACATTCTTCCAAATATCTTCCTTTGTGTTTAACAGAACAAATCAATGTATACAGGTTTGGAACAACCTGCGGGTGAGTAAATGATGACGTAACTATCCATATAACGATTATTATTGATTGTTTTAGATGTAATGTAATGACTGTACACGATTTAAGGTTATAAAAATGCTGTATTTTCCACAAACCGTGCATGTTTTTATTTCCTCTTTGCTCCGCCTCTCTGAAATGCACAGATGTTTAACAAAGCTTATCGCTTTGATAAGCAAGGTGTGCTATGATTGGCCAGTTAACCGGTGCGTAGTGATTGGTCAAATACTGCAAGCGTGTGACGGAAATGTAACGTCTCTTACCATATTCGGAACATCAGGTTCCAAAGCAATTGTACTGACAGGTACGCTCTTACTTGCGTGTACATTTGGGTGGTCTTAGTCAAATCATACCACCAACTGATGTAGATTTGTGGGGGTGTGGTTACACGAGGCGTTTTCAGGCAGGTCTGGGTGAGCATTGGCTTATTGATAGAATGGATCCTTTGCTCCGACACACTTTCATTTTTGCAATTTTACATGCATGGGCAACTTGTAACGCACCAAAGACACAGAAAAACATGTATTCGCGCCATATGACCCCTTTAATACATTCAGCATTGAAGTGCTTCAGAACAACGAGGAATTATGATTTCCAGCATGCAAAAATCTACATGTGGTGTTAGTTAGAAGAATTAAGACGTTAGCGCATGGATGGGAGGAAAGGAAAATTTGCTGAAACTTATTCAGAATAATCAGTGCCGCAAGAGCTCTGGGGAAAATTATGAGATTTCACTCTTCAAGAGGTTTGCAATACTGCACAAAGTTTGCATTTGACGGTTTATGGGGGAAAAGTAAACTTGGTGAATTTGATATGAAGGATAGATGCGAAACACCAGTTTGAACTTCAAAAGTGTCATGTTAGGGATCGCACATATTATAGGATTTTCTTTTTGTAATGAAACTCATTGCAGCTTTATTAGACTTTTGAAATTTTGACTTTATTTGATATAGCAATCTTGGTTTAACCTTGAAACATAAAAACATTGTGGCTTTAGATTACAGATTTGAGGATGTAATAAAAGAAATGTCTGAGAAGCTTGAGCGAGCTGAATAATGAATAGTTTTCAGCCTCATATGAAGCTTGATGGATGTCAAGGCGTCATTTACATCTATTTTGAAGACAAGTCATAGACTCACGTGCACACACATCTTTTGCTATTGAAAGGCTCCAGTTATACACAAAACTTTCCTTCATAATGTCCCTCCAAAGATTGTAATAAGTTAATAAAGGTCATTGAAATATGGTCAGTAGTACAGTGTCTTTTGTGTATAAACTATATATATACACACATTTCATTTTTTTAATAAATGTTATAAAAAAAGGAAAACACTAAAGTACAAACCTAGGCTTTGTAATTGTACTGTAAATTAATATAAAACACATGTTTTCAAAAGTAAAAAGTACACTGTAAAACTTTGCCGTAAGTGTGCAGCAGGTTTGCCAATAACTTACTGTATATTTAATTTCTACTTAAAACTACATTCCTATTAGTACTGTTTTCAATTACTTTAATCAAAATTAATTTTGAGATTCAAAATGAGCACGAAGAGACTGGCATTAGCACAGCAACACTACAAAAACTTCCTACGCACTTTTGTTTTGTTTTCTTGTAAAAACATTTACAACTTCTTAAATTGCGATACATTTACATGACAAGAATAGTGACGCTAGATATCTAGTCTTGTTTTATGAAAGAAAAATATGTAAACTAGGTATGTTTATGCTTAAAAAAAAATTACAGCAACGTTTTACAGTGTATGAATGTTTATATATTTTACAATTAAAATCTGTATATTATTTATCCAACGTGTACTTTTACAGTATTGTTATTGTTAGCTTTTTATAAGTAAAAAAGTTTACGTCCCCTTAAAACCACTGTAAAAACTGTAAAATGGCACTCCCAGAATTCTCTATGTAACTTCATATTCATCATTTTTCATTGGAATAATTCCTTTGTTAGCTGTTATGTACATTAAGGTGTTTTTGTTACATCTCATGTTGTTTATATAATGTTTGGACCATTATTTTAGTGTCAGATGTTTGACACTGTGCACAATGTCTATAGAAGTAAGGGTATATGTAAATTAATGAATTGTGTTTTGTCTTTCAGTTTCTTTCTCATAAAATCGTAAATTCCCTACATGCGTCCGTATATCTCTGGCAACCACAGCTGGCAGTTTTTGTACCATGTTTTACAAATCTTCATCAAACTTCACCCACAAATCATCATTTACTCACCCTTCGATTGTTCCAAACCCATATAAATTTGGAAGAACGTCAGATCTCAAACAACATTTACTGCCACAGTAGGGAAAATAAATAGCATGGGAGTCAATGGGGGTTGAGATTTGACAATCTAGCAGACATCTTCCTGTGTGTTCAGCAGAACAAAGAAATGTAAACAGGTTTGGCACATTCTGAGGGTGAGTAAGTGATGACAAAATTTTCATTTTTGGGTGAAGTATCCCTTTAAGACCAGTTTAAGCCGCAGATAGCTCCAGATCTTTGCCACAACGGAAGGTTTTGTGAGGTTGCTTACTGTCGCAGGCATCTGTAGCGTCGTGCTGGGGCGCGATCAGAAGAGTCACTGTGCCAAATGAGCATGTGTATTGGGAAAAATTAGTGTTCTATGACATGATATTGTGGAGGCATAGTGCCCTGTCCCATATCAGGGCCAAGCCTTGTATTTTGTCTTTGTGCCTCTGTTCCACCCTGTTGTCACCCCGCCAGACATCTGGTGCCACCGGGCAGACGCAGGTTTCCTTGCATTTATATCCTGAAGTGATGCATTTTTTACATAACGATATTGTAATCGTTGTGGGAAAACTGTGTTGTGCTAATCAGGATGGAGATTGGCATAAGACCGACATCTCTGCCCTATCTCCTTTTTGGACTTGGGTATTAGTCTTAGTTAAGCTCAACCAATGTACTAAGAAAAGAGATTTTCAAAGGTTACCGTGAACAGTTTTCCTAACCCAGGCCTCCCTAAACAGAAAAACGTCACCACTCACAAACAGTTTAATCCTTTTGGATCCATGTTTAAACTTTTGTCATTTTCTGTTTCTAGGGACCTGAGGGCCCTCCAGGACAGATGGTAAGATTCAAGTGTTGCTTTATCACAATCTAAAAATGCTGGGATATTTTCAACCTAACATAGGTTCAAAAAGGGACAAACTAAAACAAGATTTTTTTCATATTTCACCCAACAATGAGGTAAAACAACCCAGTATTTTGAGTTGAAACAACCCAACATAGTAGGTTTATTATCATAGACATGCGATGTGATCTAGTTCACCCTTTATCGTCTCTGTCAGACTGTTTTCTTAAACTGTCATGAAAGCATTAACCTTTACATCATTTCTATATATTGCACATACTGAATGGTCCTGCTAGCAACACAAAGGTCATGGGTTCGAATCCCAGGGAACACACATGCAGTGTATATCTTGAATGCACTTAAGTTGTTTTGGTTAAAAGCATCTGCCAAATGCATAAATGTAATACCAAAGATTTTGCAGACCATCAAAATACCAATACAACGGTGGGCAGTATTACTAAATACCACCCTTGAAGAAGTTGAGAATGGTATTTTGTAGGACATAAGACAGAGCATTGGCACAGGGGTGATATGGATAGCAGATGTACTTTGTCTTGCCATCAGGTCCAGTAGCTGCCAGTGTTTTCCTCAATAGAAACTTTCTGTTCGAGCTGTCAAACATGGACAGACTTAATGGCGTTAATGACTCGTAAATCATTGCGTTCACTTCAGAGCCTCCTTTGGGCTGACCGTCTCACATGTGCCACCAGTCGATTCAAGCTGAAAACATTCAAGGAGGTTTTCTTTGGAAGGTTTCTTGATGGAATTTTTTGCATGATGTTTGCAAAGAAATTAAAATACGATTTCTTTGTTTTCCAAGTGTGCACACATATCCATCTGAGTAATAATTGAATTAAAAGGTCATAATGGACATTGAGATAAAAAACAATATTGAAATAGAAAATTGAAAACAGTACAATTGTAAAAATACATCCAATGGTATTATTGCAAACCTTATAGTTTGTAATAGTTTTTTTGTATTTTGTATTAGACACGAGACACAACAAAAGACAATAGAACCTATTATAATTAAAAAATTGTCCACATGGCGCGAAACGTCAAACTCACTAAAGAATGAAATACACTACAAGACTTGCTCAGATTTTCAATTCTGGATTCGTTGCAGAAAGTCTGCGCTAGTCTGCAGATGTTATCGCGCTGTGTGTGACGCCCTGTTTTTCTCTGCAAACGTTCACTTTAAAAAAAAAATCTGTTTAGATTTTAAAAGTCGTGTAGTGTATTCCAGCCTTAAGAAGACATTTGTCGCGTCACGTCACTTGCGTCCAGTGTAGACAGGGTGTTAAACTTATATCAGTCTATTGCTGAGGCAACATTTCCATTTTTATTTGTTATTCAAATAATATTTAGGCCGATATCTTATTTGATTTCAAGTAACAGAAATGTTTGATAGATTTAATCAACTCATTTAGTAAATGATCTGTTATATTCATAGCAAATGTATTTGTCCTAATATATGGTCACAAAAAGAATCTATGTGTCAAAAAATGCCACATCCCATGTGTCTGCTGACTCAAGTCTTTGTGACATTAAGATTAAACGAGTGAGGTAATTTAATTCGGCTAATAAGGTAAAGCTCTTCATGTCTAGACAGGCAGACAGAGAGAGTATAAAAACAACGGGGTATTATATCTACATTAGTGCTGAATAATGGTCTGTGTCGGAGTCAAGCACACAGCTCCTGTACCAAACCAGGCCTGGTCGGCTTCTCCAGAAGCTTACATTGTGCCAGATAGTTTGAAAAGATATTAATTCAAGCTTTTTAGCAAAGTAAAGTTAGGTATTTTGTCCCAGTTGGTTGGCATCCATTTAATCATTTTAATTTGATCATTTACACCATGATTACTGTATAATATACAACAGTACTTTGTTTACCTTGCTGTGTCGAAACGAAAATTAACACATACAGACTCTGAAGGTCCAGCCGGAATAGATTTGAGGAAGCAGAAACATGGAAGTCAAGGCTTCAGCTAAAACGCGACATGGAGTGGGTCCAATGTCGTTGTTCTTAAAAACTGAGTGGGTCCTGGTCCCACCCACATACGATGATTCCGACACCCATGATTAAGGATATTCATACACTTGAATGCTCCAGAACATTGACAAAATTAAAGTATTCAAAACTCTCAAAACGTTTCTCACATTAATATGGATCAGGGATTTTAGTGACACCAGATTCCATGCATTTAACAGATTTGGGGATGACGACTGTAACTAAAAGTAAAATAGCTCACTTGTTGATGTCTCTTCGACAATTCGGGGTCACTCCTTTAATGTATTTATGTCATAATGTAGAACACACACAGCTTCAGAACAACTCTCTCTCTCTCTCTCTCATGCATTTTCTTTTCTAAAACAGTTTTGAAAACAGTGCATTGCATTGTGAAAAGTTCTATATTAATTAAACCTGATTGATATGGTTCATTAGTCAAATGTGCATTAATATAATTGCCTTTTTTCAGAATAACTTCCAGTATGGTAAAGTACATTTTCAAATGCTGGTTTGACTGCAGTTTTTAATCTAACAAGTATTTGTAGATCTTTGGCAGCTAAATGTTTATTGATCGTGTATTTGGTCGGTCTACAGAGATGTTCTGATGTTTTTTCTTTTCATTTGTAGGGTGCAATTGGGCCGCCAGGTACTGATGGAATAAAGGTAAGATAACTTAGTGTTGAGGGGTCTTATTTGCTAAAATTCACAACATCTTACGTATCTAATATTGTCTTGAGCTATGTTGAAGCTTAAGGAAATCCCAGCAAAAATAATTAAATCACCCTGTCTGTTTAATCATCTCAAACAGCAGACCGAACACAAATGCATTGTTTGCGTGAAGTATAATCTTTGCAATAGAGAAACATTAAAGCAAATATCGTGAGTCATTTCCTTGCGTTTATACTGTGCGTTTGAAATATACGAAGTTTTGATTTGAGGTTTTTATTTATCCTTAGAAACTCAACCAATGACGCTAGCTGTGAGGCCAAAAAAACATTTTTCATACATAAACAAGCTGGATAAAGAAAACTGTTGTGTCGTAAAAAATACTTCTGTATTGTTAATCTTGTAGAGCGAAGAAAACTGATGCCTTACGGCTTTGTGATCTTCATAAGAATTTGGAAGTGCATTTAATCTGAAACGGGACATGCATTAATAAGAAACAGAGAAAGGCCATATTCTGGTGGAACCATTATTGACTTTTGAAACAACAAAGGGCTCCGAGAGGTAAATATTTGAACTGTTGGATGCCAGGTCATGAAATGGATCTCAGATGCTGTGCACATCAGACCAAGGCTCTGATAACACTGGATCTCCAAAAACATTGGCTTTCTTACCGACATGGGTTTTCAAATAACAAACTTTGAGAGAAAAGCGACGCAAGACAAAGCCAAGCAGACCTTTTCACCGCAGATGATTTTCTGTTTCCTTACGACTCACTTCGCTCTCCAAGATTTCTCCGGAGCACTTATAAATACACAATGATTTTTAAGAACTACTCACATTTTGATGAAACGGCCCCGTAATTTCAAAACCCCAATTTTTATGATCTGCACGGGTTTAAAGTGCTTTTGGGAAACGAAGCCCAGGGCTCCTTTTAGAGATGTTTTGTAAAATGATCACCGTTGCATGTAAAAGTGAAATGTTTTAGTAGGTTGTAAATTAAACCGAAATGCTTATTGGAACTTTTTATCCTAACTAGGTCCACTAAATAGGTCAATTTGTGTGTTTTGTTATTTTTAGGGAGATATGGGTATGACAGGATTAGATGGAATCCCTGGCGCCAAGGTTTGTGGCACTTGTCATGTGCAGGTTTTTACAACATCACAAGATCCATTTCATACCGAGCAGAATAATATCCATTTCCATTTATTATCTGATCATCACAGGTGATTCGCTGGATGTAAAATATAATGAGCATATCATTCGATTCCATGAAATGTCATTTGTCAACCAGTGTTATTTGAATTTAAGGACATGGTCCTATACGTCTTACTCATGTGTTTCGATGAGTATTAGAGCATTTCTCTAGAGGTCATGAAGGATGGGCATCTGTAACATGAGATTCATATCTTAAATGATCTTGAATGAGTTATCTTACTTTAATACACCCCGTTCTTGAAGTGTTTCAGCGTTGTGTGTTTAACACCCCCTCTTTTTTTTTCCAACAGGGTGACAGAGGTGAACGGGGTGAAAAGGTATATTCTCCATTTCATCCTTTGTGTTTTGTTGTTCAAGACAGATTTTCCAGTCATGAGCTCTGGAACTAAACGTTCAACACATATATAAATTCCAAAAATGTAAGAGTTTTATTTTTTGCTCTCTACAAATGTTGTTTCAAACCATGTTGGGTAAAAATAGACAAACCCTGATCCTAGATTATCCATGTTTGACACAACTGTGGGTTAAAAAAACCCAGCATTTTCATAGAATGTGGAAAACACATAATGTTGGTTTAATATAGAATATCTCAACACAATCTTATGGCGATTCATAACTATTTTACAAGGTGGCTGATTCTTATCAATTTGTAAAATCTCGTTTGTTCCTTTCTGTGATATTACGCCAGTGATGTTTAGGCTTAGGGGTTGTCCTTTATTATTGATTTGATTTTTGTTCATGATAATTGCAAAAAATTATATCATATTAGCCACCTCATAAAATAGCAAATATCTGCATCTGTCTGTTTTTAGATATCACACCTAAAGCCCACCTTATTGAAATCAGATCTTTTTAATACGGTTATTGATAAGGACAGATGAAAAGTTAGCACACATTAAACATATTGTCTAAATGCTTCAAGAGATGAAGACATAAAGTAGGAGTTTCAATAAGAACATGACCTTTTCTTAGAATTTAAAGGGATAGTTGAGGAAAAAAATTTTCAATTCTGTCATTGACCCTCTTGTCATTTCAAACCGGTATGACTTTCTATCTTCTGCAGAACCCAAAAGAAGATATTTTGAAGAATGTTGGTAACGAACAATGGTAACGAATGGTACCCATTCACTTCTTTTGTATGTACACAAAAACAATGCAAGTCAGTGGTTGCGCCAACATTCTTCATTCATATCTTCTTTTTGGTTCTGCAGAAGAAAGAAAGTCGAGCAGGTTTGAAATGACAAGAGATTTTCTATGAAAATAATGACAGAATTTTAATTTTGGGTGAACTATTCCCTTAATGCTTTCCCTACATGACTTTTTAATAAAAAGTATATCCGAAAGAAAGAAAGAAAAAGTATATCCAAAAGAATGGAGTTGTCAGAAGCTCTTAATCCAGCTCACAGTCCATTAATGATGAGAACTGTATCTGTGAAGCTGCACAATGTTGATCGAGCAAAGCTGCGTGATCTGTTACTATTTAGTTCTTGGATGCCTCCTACCAGGGATCATACTTAAGCTGTTGGCAGACATACCCTTAACCACAGGCTACCACCACCACCCTTTCTCTCTGAAATAGCTCGTTTAGGCCAATTTTGGACTATTTCATCTCATTGAGTCAAACACCCTCACGGTTTCAAGCGGGTCAAACACAATTAAGCAGATTCCATCCCAGCCCAGATCTGCATTGCATCCAGACATTCTTGTGAAGCTGAAAATGGCTCCAATTAAGCGTGGAAGGACAAAGCATGCTTACACCAGCTGTAGAAACACAATTTATTACTTCCAAAATGCGAGCTGGACATTTCCTGACTCACGCTGACAACTACCTGCTCTTTTTAATTGTTTTTCATCTGGTTCATTATAAAAAATCCCTGCTGAGAATCAAAACAATACAAATTAATAGTCAGATGTTTCTATTACAAATATGAGCCATCAACTGTTTATTGATAATACATCCTTACAATATATAGTGTGTTTTGGTCCTCATTCCAGTTCAGCTGTGTTCTGTTCCCATGAGAGAGAGAAATCACAGATGAGATCTCTTAATATTTATTTTATTTAGTCTGAGAGAAAAAGTGTAAGAAATCTTACAAATGTCTCCATTAGAGTTTCAGAAGAGATCTCAACAATGTCTCAAACTGAGCACAGATTTGTCAAGTCTGCAATAATTAACGGTCCAAAGTGTAATATTTAAAGTAAAAAGTGAAGGATGGATGATCAATCTAATATTGACAGAAATGCATTATAATTTACATAGCTATGTCTTCAGATGTGTATAAAGACCTTACTTAATGAAGCTTTATTTTTTTATTAGCTTAGAATGAACTATTTTTATTTACATACACCGTGGGTCCCCTTGCATGGAATTCGCCATGTTGTTTCTACGGTAGCCCTAAACGGACAAACTGGTCTAGGGAACGCGTTTCGTTAATACGTAAGATTGGGGATGTGCAAGGCGTCGTCATACAGCAGGCCAACAGGGTCCTTTCTGCGCTCTCTTTGTCATGCAAACGCTTGTTATAAATGCAGAGCTTATCGCTTCAATCTGAACATAATTTTGCGAGTTATCTTAATGTATCCAGAGAGTCCGTGAAAAATTGACGCCAAACATAGCTGTTTTGGTACTTCAAAAAAGCGTGTTGTGTCATTTTTAATTGAGTCGGGAACTGAACAGTGTTTTGTAATCCCGAGTCTGGAAATTGAGTTTAACTTCATAACATTATCTATATACAGAGACTAAAATAGGCCATTCCGCGATTTAATGGCTTGAAACCATACAAATGGCCAATCTAGTCACTCTCTGATATAAATGCGTTGAAGTCTCTACTGAAACATACATTTAAATTGACAAAAAACGCAACATGATGTGTTTGCAAATACCTTTTATTACATGCAGATTAATGCGTACTGTAGGAATGACATAGATGCGCCATCTTGTGGCTGTGTACGGAAGTCTCTTGAGGCCACAGTATTCTTTACTTTTTGTCTTCAATTTTTGTTTGATGAATTGCTGCTGATAACAATAAAATGAAAAGTAGGGGTGCCATTTGTTAATGCCGTCTTACTTGAGATTAGCAGAAGATATTTGCATAAAGCATCAACCTATTTTATTAGATATTGTTTAGGTGACTGTTAAACTAAAAACATTTGAACTGATATTTCTAAAATTGCCAGTCAGAATTGAGTTATTATAATAGTTTGTTTTTGAGTTGCTCAGTGTAAAAAATATCTACTTTTAACATTTATTTTATAAACATTAAGGACTATTTTTATGGGGGATTTGGGTTGGGCGAGGGTGCGTGCAGTCTTCCTTCTTTTTTGTCCGTGGCTGATCACATCCATGTAGATGCCGTGAAATTTCATACACTGGACCTTTAAGGGCTGCTTGACATCAGGACACAACAGGAATGAACAATAAATGCGACATGCTCATATGTCTTGAATTTTGAGTCCCAGCAACACAAACGGCAAATTGTCAATCTCAGGACCCACATTGATCAAATGTTTGCCTTGTGAGTTGTTTGGACCAAAATACAAACTGACATTTATACATTTATATATTGTATTTATACATTCAATTCTTTATTATAACTTTGTATGTGCTTTCTTTGTAGGGAGACATGGGAGAGGATGGGCCGAAAGGTGAACCCGGAGAGAAGGTTAGCCTACAATCAACTTATACGTGTTTGGCACATTGATCCGTTTGATGGTCCAAACACAATTTGAGGTCATAGAGAAATATCTACTACATGAGGACAAGTTTCAGTAAAGCCTACTTATTTTTTTTGTAACCTTGTAAGCGTGTTGATAACTGAAGTGTTCGGGTAATGTATATTATCTGTCACCACATTGTACAGTGTAAGTAAAAGCACATATGTGTCTATCATAGATTTATACCGGCCAAAAAGAAAATGAGGCTTGATAAAACTGTGTTCCCTTGGAAGGTCTTTGATTTTTGTACCTAGTTTAATAAGCTTGTCTAACCGAGGGAGTAAAATATGATTCAGGAAGTACACGTTTCGGGAAATGAAAGCCTCGAAGCTTTTCTCAGCAGACGTTTGACAAAGTGCCTATTCCCGTCTCCGAATGAAAGGAAAACGTATGCGAAGCCTCCGAGCTTCTAGACAGTGATCGTAAAATATTTGGAAAGCATAGATTAAGACCATACACACATGAACGGAGGTATAATAGAGGCTCCTCAGGAGCAATTTGCAGTTACTGTCTAAGCGCATACAAGTCAATTGAAGCCGGGCTAGTGATAGATTTCAAACAAAAGCTAACGTTTGTGCAAATATTATCACAGTTCCTTTTCGATCGCGTAATTAAACATCCCTTTCAAAGTTTTGCTCATATGAGCTTGACGTGGATTACAGCGGCGACTCTGGTGTGATTCACAGCTGACTAAGAGCATGATGTCTCCTGCACTATTAAAACACTCTCTGTCATGATCAAGAGACTTGTGCTTTTCCAAAAAATGTCAATAGTTCATTGTGAGTCGCTCGGAGAGGATGCAGACCTTTTGGCACGTGTTGCGTGGGGATGCCAGGGCTTGGCCTGGGAGACCGGGGGAAAAACGTAGTAATACAGACGGTGGGAGTGAGATGTGTACAGGGCAGGGCTGAAAGGAGAAAATAATGATGGCAGAGGCAGGCCGAGGTCCAGACGTTGTGAGAATACGGAGTTTTGGCAACAAGCTTCTGTGACAAAGTAAAGAGATGCCATTTTCCTCCAAGTTAAATTGCCTTATCTTGGTATTGATTGTGTCCAAGATATCGTCAAATCTGACATATTTACGGAGAATAAAATCAGCAAAGAAATATTTGAGCATGCTGTCAACTTTCATTGGTGCATTTCTTTTCGTTTCACACTTTTAAACCCCGAACGCCGATATTTGTCGTATATTATTTTCAATCGTGTATTTTGTGTCTGTCTTTGACTGGCGTAAGGCATGCGAGGGGTTTCGTCCCACTGGGCATGCAGGGCTTTGGTACTTAAAACAATGACTTTCTGGTGTTGTGTGTCTAAGTATTTAACTGGGTGTGAAATTAGCTGTGACTTGCTGTGCAGCTCCGTTCCCACTAAAAACACTCAGATCTCAGAGGTGGAAAAACCCTCTCTGGGTCAAAACATAACACAAATAAATGCCATAATTGGATTGCAAAAAGCTTTTGGGGTTTTGGAGGTTTGGCCGGTGGCACGGTCTCTCGGCACTTCCCCGTAATCTTGAGGTTGCAGTCTGCCCGTGAAGTCTGGAAGGGACTCAAGATTTGGCAGCGCCATGTTTGACTCCAAACCTCTGGAGCTTCTCTTCTTCTGTACTGTGGAAAGAAGCACTGTTTCTGAACAAAGGAACCAAATTGCCTCAACTTTATTGTGACTTGAGCTATTTACATTCCGAACTGACGTACTTTGCATTCGGTGTGCACATTTGATCAGCATGTGTGTTCCTGGCAAATGCAATGTTCTACTTTGCACGTTAATTCTATGCAGCAAGAAAAAAGATTACTTGTCAAATGAACTAAAGTAATCCTATTTTCTGTACATATATACAGTAGTGATGTATGTTCTTGTCTTTCATTCAAATATATTGTTGAAGATGTATAAAATAAGTAGTATGCATGACGTGGAGTTTGATTTGGGAGTGTAAACTCAGCATTGAGAAGAATTTAAGAAGGCTTGGCAAAAAAATGACAACATAAAAGCTTATTGAGTCAAGACCAGCAGAATGACTGCTGAAGTTGAAAACAAGAGAGAATCAATCAAATATTAGCAACTGCACTGTAAACCATAAACGTGACTGCAATGTTAAATTACAAAAACAAACTGCAAATTTAAAAGTTGGGTGTAAAATAAATCAAAGTTTCCTTTTTGTGCAATTGTACTGTAGTCCCGGATACGCTGTAGGGCTGTCAAACGATTAATCGCAATTTAATTGCATCCAGAATACAAGTTTGTGTTGACATAATATATGTCTGTGAACTGTGCATATTAGTTTTGTATTTATAAACACTAAAACATACACGTACTGTGTATATATATATGAAGATTTATATATACTAACTTATAAACGTTTAATCATTATATGCATGTATATGCATACTTTTATTCTGGATGCGATTAATCGTTTGACATCGTTTAAAATATAATTTCCTTTAAAATACTAATCTTTTTTATTATTTATTTTGATAAATTTTTCAAATAATTCCATATGAAACATCTTATTATTTATTTTATTTATTTATTTTTAGCCAAGTTGCATTTCAGTTTTCTTCATTTTATACCCTATTGCTTATAGTTTGATGGTTTTATCTAACCTTATGCGAATATTACACACATTTGCCCTCCGCACATCACTTTTGGCCACTTCTCTATGTATAAGCCATGCATGAACGGCGCATTGGGCGCATATTGTGTTATTGAATACTTTAGTTGAACACTTTTAGCAAATCCATTAGTTTTGTCTGTCAACCTGACACTGTTGTATTCATTTTTGATGTTACATTGTGAATTCACCATTAGAGATTTATTTTCTTTTTGAATTCGTGTTCTCTCACCTCTGTAACACTCTGAGCCTCTCTTTAGTTCCCGGTCTCTTGGTTTTGTAAAAGCCTGCTGTCAGTCAATCTGTCACAGAACTTGCGATCACAGTTTATCTTGTTCGCAACAAAATAATGAAAGTCAATTTCAGCAGATTATGTTCTCTGCCAGTTGCTGCTGCCATGTGCTCCTTAAGTGCTCTCGCTTTATATGTATTTAAACCATGATCGAAACCTTGTGTGTTTGTGTTAAGACAGAGACTTTAATGAGCCATGTTTAACATTCTCATGCACATTCGAGTTTGTACTTTAACAAAACAATAACAACTGAAAATGCTTACAATACGGATGTTTTTTCATTATTGTTATTCAGTAAGTAACTTTTGCAAACATCTCAAATGGATTTACAAGGTCCAGATGTGACGAACGCAGGTCACCAATGCAAAGCTCTGCCAGCGATCATCAGGTGCACGACAGAAGAAACGTTGACATTTTGTCCTTTCATTTCTATGTCTCTCAGCAAAGAAAACTAGAGACTGATCTTTCACAGTTGATGGTTTAATGTTGTCCTTTTGAACCGAACATAACTTGAAATCCGCTGACAAATCTGAGGAACTGTTTTTATATCTTTGACATAGTTCATTCATCTTTCAAGATGCACAAAGAAAGTTCACATAAAAGCAAAGAGACAAGGCTTGAAGCTGAGGGTTGAGAGGGGAGGGCAGGTTTACTGATATCCAGCTGTAACTGTTAATGTAGTTTACAGCCAACAAAAAATGCAGCGATTACACTCGTCTTGTGTGCCGTGCATCATAATTACACCCATAAAAGTCAAAGCATGCATTCCTCAGCAACCTCTGAGCGTAAGACGCATATGTTGTGAACCACATATTTAGCAGCGGGCAGAGGGCCCGAGACCGAGTGTTCTTTCCCACCAGCTCTAATTGTCTTTTGCCCCCTGCTCATCACTTCACATCACATCCCCAACAACTCTGAAATTAATGTCATTGAGCTTTTATGTAAGAACTGTTGCTGCAGGAGAAGAGTGAACTTGCTTTATACTAGACTCTTTTAACATCCTTAAAGGTGATTTGGGATATATTTAGGAGGATCTATTGGTAGAAATACAAATAATGTACATAACTATGTGTTCAGAGGTGTATAAAGACCTTACTTTATGAAGCTTAATGTTTTTATTAGATTAGAATGAACTATTTCTATCTACATACACCGCAGGTCCCTCTCATGCAATTCGCCATGTTTTTTCTACGGTAGCCCTAAACGGACAAACTGCTCTACAGAACGTGTTTCGTAAATACGTTATATCCTTCGGCAAAGAATTGAAAACCAGAATACATCTTTGTTCTGTCTCAGCCACCGTAGTGCTTTGAAAGGGAGGGGTGGAGTGAGCCGTTGGTTTCAATTCGCGACCTCGTCACTAGATGCCGCTAAATTTCATACACTGGACCTTTAAGTAAATATAGATGTTTAGGTTATTACGTTGGAAAAAAACGAGACAAAAAATGAGTTTGAATATGTTTTTTGCAGTGTAGAACAAAAGCTGTTTGCTGTTTGTTTGCATTTAACAAGAGGTTTTTACACTCAAAACACACTATAATCATGAAGATATGTAGGTTGGAAGGTCAAAGCTGTGAAAACAACAGATGGCCAATTCCAGCGTTATGGACGTGACATTTTGTCTTATGGACGTGAAATAAAATTGCTCAGAGAATGAATGTGTTACAATTATTTTGAACCATATGTTTATATTTTACTGAATCCTTGTTGATAGAGTCTAAACATAAAAAATGTCAGCCCATGAAAAAATATATATATTTTAAGAAAGGCAAATAAACATGCGTTATGGATGTGACAAAAAAGGACACGTTTTTTGGGAGACGATAAACTTTGTAGGATTTCTGTAAAATAAAATGCACAATCCCGAAGCAATAATACCCAATAAATGGAGAAGGGATGCTTCTTTATAGAACATAAAATAGTTACTTCATATTAATTTTCATGTGTCCATTTATGGGGAATATGTAGCATTATGGATGTGACAATCCTGAACATGGCTCTTACCTGAATATGAAAAATCATGCACTAAAAATAAATAAAATGCTTTAAAAATTTGAAGAGAGATCTCACATTGGTATTTGAACAACCACATGTTAAAATCAGTTCTGTTAACAATGCACATTCAATGCACAAAACTTTATTTTTTCGTGGTAAGATTGACATTTTAACAGAATTGCCCAGATGACGTTTCTTTTCCGTTATGTTTAGGAGATCAAAATAACACGTCAGGTCTCCCCCCAGATTTGATTCCCTCAGGAAACGTTGCTCTTTGAAGCAGGAAGACATCTTTAGATCCATCTGTGTATCGCCGGTGCCAGTCTGAACTCAACTAATCTCCGTGATCTGCATGTCAATGATCCACACTGCATTGGCACAGATGTGACACAGATACAGAGGAATGGAAAACAGCATATTGCTTTATGCATTTGCTCAAGATGCCTTGACTTGATATTGGGTGGTGGTTCACATAGAATGGAATTAAATGGAATTTCGATTGAGAAAAATAGTGGGCGTGGCTTTCGACTTTTTCTGCGATTTGATTGGACGTATAAAAAAAGCCGTTGCATTTTGAAATGGAACTGGCAGCAGACTGACAGTTGAAGGGGAGGAGTTAACGGATGCTCCGCCCAAGCCGTCTAACATACGTCATTTAAGATGGATAGTCAGTACAGAACGTATGTGGATTTCCAGATTTTAACAGACAATTATGAGGGCACACAAATTTTAAAAAGAGAATGACCCACATTGATAACCTATTTACAATAAATGCTGCAATATTTCATGAAAAAATAGACATTGATATTTTTTATTTCACCGGGACTTTAAAGTGAGGCAAGTAGATACATACACGATTTGACATAGTAACACAAGGCCATAACCGTACACAAACATCCTCCACGACCTTTCTGCACAATTCTAGTTTTTAAACTTTCATCCTCTCCTTCTTTATCTCTTTTCTTTTGGTGTTATGCAGCTATTGGATGCTGATCTGCTTTGCTCTGTCCTCACAATCTGATGGTGCCGCTGGCTTACAGTAGAGCTTCTATTGCACCAGATGCTTTGGCATGCTCAGCAATATTGTAACTTCGTGATGATAAGAATCTGATTCAATTCCGTCAGATAAAAGCACCTTATTTGTAGAATAAATATTAGGCTGCCGTTTTAAAACGAGCCTTTTAGCAGTTTTAATAAATACCTGTACATTGAGCAGAAAGACTGTGTTTTACTGTTGCTATTCTGTCACAGGGTGATGCCGGCTCATCTGCTGCTGGCATCAAGGTAGGCAGGACCTCTCCAATATTGCATTTGAATTGTTCTTCTTCATTTGATATTGTATAACCGTTCTTATTATTGCAGGGTGAACCGGGCGAGCCAGGACGAGGAGGACATAAGGTAAAATTATAATGCTAATAATGCGCCCTCTGTCCAGAATATACAATTCCCCCGATACGTCTCCCCCCAAAAAATCAGCGTTCCGCACTAATTTATTCCCCCTCAGACCTGCATGACTTTCTTTAATCCTAAGAACAAATCCGCAGAACGATGGCCTCAGTCACCATTCACTTTCATTGCATCTTTTTTTCATATGGTGTTAGTGAATGGTAACTGAGGCGGTTGAGTCTCATAACATTCAGCTAAACATCTTCTTTAGTGTTCCACGAAAGAAAGAAGTCAAATGGGTTTGGAATAACATAAGTGTGATTAAAGATGACTGAATTGCATTCTACGGTGAATAATTCATTTTTTGGACAAAAGTATATTTGCTTTACTGTACATGTGTCCATCGAGTGAGAACACTGACAGTGTGTTTTAACTCATAGTAATATTTAACCCAAAAAGAGCAAAACAGGTGTTATCGTTCTTACGTTGTTGTATTATATGGATGAAAAAATATTTGCTAAAAAGCACAAACCTGCAGCTCCACCCAAGACCAGGAAACTTTTTTTGTGCTTTCAAGCAAAGTCGACTTCATTTCCAGCCCATTCTCAATAGAACAAGATTTGTTAACTCTTTCCCTGCCAGAGTATATTCACAAAATGTTCGTACCTCTCAATTTTTGCATTGTATGAATCAGCAAAAAGTTAATGTATCAAATTAAAACTCTCTGCTTTAAACAGAAAACACATTTAATTCCAGCTTCATTCATTTTTAATCAATTGGATTTAAAGAATATTTCAAATTTCATATTTCATTTATTTGCTCTTCTATCAAAAACGTTGTCCATATACAATTCAGAACGATGGTCAAACAGAGTATTCCCCTGTTTTTGAGATCCGTAGCTGCTGGTTTACAAAAATCTACCGATTCCTGAATCAAGATACATTGACTTGAGAAGTGGCCTACCGTATTAGTTTCTAAAAAAAATTAAAGTAGTTAAATATAATATAAACTTATTGCTTAAAATGCGCGAAAATATCCACCTATGGAGTAAGATTTATTTTTGGTATTTTTCAGAAAACAAAATCAGAATTTCAATCAGAATAATCAATTTTTTTCTGAATAGAATTTTTGCCCTGCAAACAAGACAACACATATATTTTGTAGATCAATATTTTGCAGCGTTTTTTTAACATAAAAATCCGGACCGACACTTCAATGGAAACAAATATTGAAAAGCTTGTCATTCACAGTGAAAGAGTTAATACCTTTCTGTTTGATTTGAAATTGTTTAATTTGTCTCCTTTATTGACAATCGATAGAATGATCAATGCTGCTTCTCCAACACAATAACACGCTTTATCTCCACCTGCTACAGATGGCATTACAGCTGGCATACTTTGTCTTCTGCTTTATGTATTTCTCCTCACGCTTTATAACTTGTTCTGGTTGCCCATCAAAATACTGTTACTGTTCACTGAATAATTCATTCGCTCAGACCCGGCAGTACAGTTAGTTCTGCTCGTACAAAATTGTTCATCATATTAACAGCACTTGAAGGCAATGTTGTGAAACTCCCCGATCTTGGATCTGTTTAACGCAGCCATTCCGAGCTCTGTTCCTACTCACATTCCACATGTGTATTAATTTCAACAGAGCATGAATGACTAACTGACAATAAAATTTTATCTATGACATGCTATGTTAGTGTTTCTGAGGATTCGGCTTTTTCCCCCTCATGTGATTTACTGAGACCGCAGTACAATAACAATATATCTACGTTTCTAATTGGATATATATACTCACGTACGGTAAGCAAGAGCGTTTTGCACATGTAAATGCACCTTTCAATTCTAGTATGGACAAAATAGTCCGTCAAATGTGGCAGAACCATTAAAATGACATTTCGTGGACACCATCCAACTGCGTCACCATTAAATGGTCAATTGGTCTTCGCGTCAACTATGCAGAAGCTTAAAGATTTTCACTTTTCTTGGTGATGCAAAGCCAATCTTTTGATAAAGTGGGCAAGAGGAAACCTATTGTGGTTGAGCTGGGTTTCCAGGCTCACGGCCAGAGCTGGTGGCTTGGTTTGGCTGTAACGTGTTGCACTTTTCCTATGTAGGGAGAGCCAGGACTTCCAGGGCTGCCTGGACTCCCCGGGATTAAGGTAATTCTTGTGTCTTCATGCCTAAAACCCCAGTCCCACCCATCCTGCCAATAAGACGTGTGTGTGTGTAGACTCCATAGAAGTGACTTTATGTTGTCATTTGCATTAACTTTGACATGGCTTCAAAGTGTGCTTTGAATTGAAATCGAGATGCACATTGTCAGAATTCACTGTTTATTGAATCATCGTTTATTTGTTTTCACATCATGTTGTTCTGAGACTATTATTCTCAGAGCCGATCCTTCCTATACGCAGACTAAGCAGGTTGAGTAGGGCCCCTGCACTACCAGGGGGCCCCTTGAGTACCGAATCAAAAACACTATTGTAAACTGTTATTGTACATCTTTACAACTTTCGGCTTTAGAGGAATCATTTGGAAATTTCCTTTTTAATGCTTAATTTATTTAATAACTGGTACATACTCAGACATCATGCAGTAGGCGGGAAGTAATGGCATGCGCATAATGTGCTGTTATGCGTCTTTACCAATGACCATGGCTTTAGAACGGAACTATTCGTCTGAGCAGAGAAAAAATGGCAAGAAGGCATGTGTTTTTGAACTATTTTTAAGTCTTATTTAGTTTTGCCAAATTATGCAATGAATAACTTACAAAGAATTACTGTACAGATTTACAAATTCAGTATTTGTCATCTATATTTCTTTGCCCGTGATAACATGAAATGTTTAGTTTGTGCCCTCACATTTAGAGAATTGTTGATTTGTTTCCCTATTCTTAGCTTTTTTGAGAAAACTGTATTCATCATGCTTTGTTTTTACTACCAAAGGAGTGAAATTCAGCGTTTGCGTGTTATAGTTTTTTTAACAGCTAGATGGCTCCAGAGTCAAGCGTTAGGTCAATCAAAAATTTAATTTAATTGTATTCGTAATTGTTTTAAGTATCAAATTAATCCCCAGTCTTCATTTGTTTTGATGTATTAATTGAGTTTTCTTATAGTTTACCCTTATGTTTAGGCCTATGTGTAATTTTTATTATTTGTACAAGGGCCCCTCACAAGTTTGCTTAGGGCCCCTAGACGTCTAGGATCTGCACTGGTCTGTATGAAGTGTCTGACTTTCTTCATAGATATTTTCAACTTTTCTTTTCACGAAAATTGATGTTGTCACTTTGATTATATAACAGTATGCTTCCATCAACCCCACGAGGATCTTACGTTGTTCATAGCAACATACGTTCCCAGAACTATTGAGGGTCATTTCACCACTTGTTTTTGTCATACGAAACTGTCGTTTTTCTTGAAAAACTGAATCAAATGGCCGTTTGCCGCACACGCCCAGTTTCTCAGAATGCATTTTGGAAAAAGGAATATGAAGAATGTTCGGGGTCATTATGTGGATCGTCTATAGTGTGCAATGCAAAGAATGCTGAAACAGGCATGAGCTAACGCTTGTTGCTGTTTTGGTTTGTTTGCCTGTTATCCGTTCGGTGCGCTTGCAGCCTGTTGGCCTTGTAAAAAGCCTTGCTGTTTTATATAACCCAGGTTTTAATGAGGGGCTGAATGCTTTGGATGCTAACATTGTGCTAATTTAATGCTCTGGTGTTCTTTGAAAGGGTTCAGAGATGATTATATTTTCATGTTGAGCGCTCACGTGTGCACACAATGTTCATTTACTTCTGTTCAGATACATAAGAGTGAAGGAAAAACACATCGTCTGCTTTTGAAATGTTTTTTGTTCAGAGAGTAGCAATTCTCTTTTGATACTGTATGTTGTAATAAAAACAACTAAGTTACCGTGAACTCTCTTTAAGCATTTATAATGGATCTTTTCTTTTTAAAAGTTTTAACCCAATGTATTTTGAAAGGAAACTTTTATGTCAGTTGCAATGAGCATCTAGACAACTATATCAATTTGGTTTCGCTTAAATACAAAATAAGATAATAAGAAGAATACAGTATAGCTGTCAAATCTATGGATTGCTTCTACTAAAAGAGAGATGTTCGGTTGGATGTCGTCTCAGTTTCTTCCTCATCTCTATCTGCAGGGTGAACCTGGTTTCTATGGACCTCAGGGTGAGCCTGGACTGCCCGGCCTGCCAGGAACAAAGGTGAGTGTTTAATTTGTAGATTTATTCAGATGTTTTGGACAACAAGAAAGATCGTCTTGAAATTAAGTATGACAAGCTGAAGGACGGAACAATAAAAGATTAGATCTGGTGGGAATTTTGATCTGTCATTGTTCTCTTGAGAAAAAGAGTCTGGAAAAAAGAGTGAGAAATGTCTCTGTCGTTTGAGTTTCGGAAGAGATCTCAACAATGTCTCAAACTGAGCTCAGATTTGTTAAGTATAAAATCATAAATCTATATTTTTGAAGGTCCCAATATGAACTTGAACATTTCTCATCAAATTTACCCAAATCCAGATGATTTTACTTCTACATTCCACATTCATTTCTTTTTATTTCTCCAAAGCAATTTTAGGAGAAACATCTAAACTAAACACAACTGAGAATCTTGGGAATTATGCTGTGGGTTATAGGCTAAACGCATTTTAAAACATGAACCAGTGAAATCGAATTCTTACGTTTGTTTGCTGTGTGAAGTTTTAAGTTAAGTGGTAACACAGTTAAAACTTCACAGTGATTAGTTCATTGAAGTTTTCTGAACACTTTGAATTCATTCGCTGGTGGAGAAAATTGAGTCAAAACCTTCGAAGTCTCGGAGAAATGGCAGAAGTTGCCTTGGCAAATTCTTTGGATTAAAGGTTGAAGTAATTATCCTTTGATATTTTGTACTTTGTGATTTGTGCAATTGTATTTGGCATTGGTGAAACCGGGAAAAGAGGAAGCTAATAAATGAATAAATCCTTCAGCGCTATATGCCATTCTCATTCCAGTATAACTTTAAAGGGACTTCTGCCCACCCAAATTGAGTTGATGAAGTGTTTCAGTGTTCTGAAGAATTTCAATTTCCTCCGGTGGAGATCGAGAGGATTGAACCGAATTATTGTGAGGACGGACGTTTCTTCTGAGAAATGACAATATAGAAACCACCAATTCTTCAAGTTACATGTTTGCCATTTTGAGATGCAAGATGTACCAAAGTTTAATACCAAAAGACTACTATTCCTTTTGTCTCTTTCAAACTTTTAAAGAATGTTTGGATTATAAGGAAATTGTATGTCCTGTTAGTGTGTTTTTTTTTCTTTGAGGCAAATTTGTATTGTCTGGAAATAAACATGTAAAGAAAATAATATGTAAAAAGCATAGAGAGACAATAGTAATAGATGTGATAGATAGGTTGAAGATTGTGTTGCTATACTGCCCTCTACAGGTCATTGTAAAAGTGAATTCAACTGGTGGCGCATTAACTTAATACAATTCAATTCCCAGATAACAGACATATTGATCAAATAAATATAATGTATTTTGAATACGCTATGAATTGCTTTGGATGAACGCATCTCCTAAATGCGTGCATGTAACTTAAAACACATGAAACCATTTTGATTTGTTCTGATACCATTAAAGTGTATTCACTTAACTATATTATATATTTTCATTTTGCAGGGAGAGAGAGGAGAACCAGGGCCACCTGGTAAGGGTGAACGAGGCGAGACAGGCCCAGCAGGACACAAGGTGAGCAAATTTGAGTTGTTAACTATGCAGTAGATTTTGTCTGTTGTACGGATATAAGCAGTGGTGGAAATGGCAGAGATTCAAAGATTTATATTTTTAAACCATAGATGCAGAAAATCCCACCATATTTCTGTCCGAAGTTTACATAGAATTCAGAGGATATTCCAGTGGATAAAAGATAAGAATTCAGGAGATTTTTGGGGAATTGGCTCCTTGGAATCCTCCCTATAAGCAATGTTTGTATTTAACTTTGGAGACCTGGCAGTCTACATGCAATCTTACAGTGATGCACTTACATGTAAAAATGATGTATAGTTGCCTCCCCCTAGTGGTGATGTTCAGAACTTGGCATAATTCTGTTTTGTGTGGCCCATTGTCAAACGTGAGCGCCAGAGTTTAATTGCGTGTTGACTTTGGTATAAATATTAAAACCCCAGCATTACCTTGGGGATATGAAATAATGATCCTGCCAAACTTCTTCAGGAAACTATTTGCTTAAAATGAGATTTAGACACGGGGTTAATTTCCTCTACCTGTGATCTTTTCACCAACAGCAGCACTGGAATGAGCTCTGTTTGTGTTGTGGCTTTCTGTCCCTATAGTCTAAACAAGGACACATGAGATGTAATCTCTCTTCTTATCAGAACTCCCGAAGGAAACTCAGTTTATTGATGGACAGCATGTCTTTCCAGAGTTCAAATAAACAAATGTGTTATTAGAGCTACGTCATGAAATGTTATACGAGTGTAAACCTGTGTAATCCTCATGTGGGGCTTGAGGAGTGAACAGACGGGTCTTTGTTGAATTGAATCAAATTATCTGCAAATCTGCTTCTGTATCCCACATGAAAATAATACTATAGTAAACTTCAGTATTTACTATGGTCAATCCTTGGAAAATTCCCAGGTACGGTAGTGTTTTTAACCTCACCGTAGTAGATATTAAAATCACTTTGGTGTGTACAACAATTTATCTTTTCACATCTTTACACAGTTTACTATAATAAGTACTTTAGTATTTTTAACTTTTTCATGTCGGTAAGTGATTCAATTTATTAATAACACATCTATAACTTGTCAGGGAGAGCCGGGGGAACCGGGTACTCTAGGCCCTAAAGGTTACAAGGTCAGTTAATGTTATTTAATAAAACATGCATTCAAAATAAAATGTGAAAGACATTAAACTTAAGTCTTATAATTAGAAAAGTCTGCGTGTTTTTACAGTTTAAATGTAATCTCGGTGTATTTTACTAACAGGGGGACACAGGAGACAAAGGAGATTTCGGCCAAGAAGGTCCACAAGTAAGTAACATGTGCCGTTGGTGTGTAAATGAGCTTTATTCTGACATCATTCTTATATAATTGACTTCATGTCCACTGGTGGCTGTGGGGTAGTTCAGAATATGTAAACGGACATTCGTGCGATATACACTTTTGCATCTCTAGAGAGTTGGATAGAAGAGAAATGAATGTGTGAGTGTGCAAACCTTGATTTTTCTTCCCAAAAATGCTCTGTAATGTTGACGCAATCGGGTTAAGGTTACATTTGACCGAATAAACCAGAGAGAACCAGATTTATTGATTATTCACAGATCCGGGGCATAATCCAAAGAAGTGGGTGGGTAAATAAGTGACCTGCAATAAATGCGTGTCTGTGCAGTGAAAAGTAGTTTTGGGTTTGTAGAACTGTGCATCCTGGAGCAAAGTCCTTGTCGTAAATTGACTTGACTTAGTCACTATTTACTTACCGTATGAAAAGGACGCATTGAAAGTAAAGGGTGACTGAGGCTGTTCGTCACAAGGTTTGCGTTTTGTGTTGTGTGAAAGAACAAAAGCCATATAGATTTCAAAACTCAAAGCAATGAGTGAATGATAGATTTAAGTGTAAGATTTAAGTGCAGATTAAATGAAACATACCCCCTCGTCTAAGCTTATCTCAGATCAAAATAAATGTTTTCTTCTTTTTATCAGTTAAATTTTACTTTAACCAGTCTGTCCAACTATGATTGTCACTCAGGGTCCACCCGGAGATAAAGGTGACCAGGGTACAACTGAAATCATTGACTACAATGGAAACATCCAAGAGGCTCTTCAGGTAGGCGACCTTTAACCTTTCATTTATAATCATATCTCTGAGCTGCGATAAATTCAGCAGAGGTTTCACTGATGTAGTTTAAAGGGCCGTTCACACCAAGATTGATAAAAATACTGAATATTTTGATGATATAAAAAAAATCTGTACAAATTTACATAAGGACTATTAACATTAACGCGTTAACGCCTGCGATTACATTTTTCAGATTATCACGTTGAAATTAAATAGCAAATGCTCGTTTGTGTGCCCATGGGCGTGTTTGTCTAACAAAGAGCTGTTTTCAGGCGCATTGTTAGCCTGTTACTATTTTGAGGATCTGAAAATAAAGTGAGGGGCCGCCGCCGGCGCAATAACATAAACATAAATACAAACATAAAACACATTCGGGCCCAGTCCTCTCTCTTTGACGGTCCGGTCGCTCGTTCCTTTTATATGCTCCCAATCTCCTACGTGATTCGAGCCCGGTGTGCGCACAGCTGGCGCTCATTCACAATTACTCACCGGACTCGAACCACGGTCTCGCCCCGCCTACTCTACTACAGCTTGTTATTAGAAACTGTTTGTGTCCACAACGCGCTTTCACTTTATTACACAGAGGGAAGCGCAGCAGCACACAAACATGCCAAATATGAAAATAAATGGAGTACGATGTAAACGATGATTATTGTGGACATAGAGATAAAAATCCGTCTTGTCCTGTAGATGCCTTTCCTCTCTGGAGAAGCGTCCAGTCTTTGCTCTCGCAAAATAGCGAATCTTAAAGGGAATGAGCGATGAGACTCTGATTGGTTTATTGCACGTCTCGCCCAAAAAACACCCGTTACTCATTAAGAGAATCGGGACAAACTGTTTAGATCATGCGCCTGGGCTGGCCGACCATTTCCCTGTGGTCAAACTAGCAAAAGTGGATTCGGACACACCCTGAGTGCACCTGCGCTGTGCGCTTTAGACCATGCGCTTAGATCATTAAAATAGGGCCCTTTATTAAAACAAATTATGTTATGTGAGATTAATCGCGATTAATCACATAAAAAAGGTGTGGTTAAATAGGATTTTTTTTATCGATGGACAGCACTGAATTATATATTTATCAATATGCTGTGAATTTTCAGCTATTATTTATAAGTAACAACAATCAACCAGTAGTCGAGATTTAAAATAGAAAGTTGAACTGACTTGTACTTGGGCAGAAGCACAATATTCTATACAGTGTAGCAGTGCGATTTTCTTCCAGACAACAACGAATAATAAAACATACAAATCATTGATTGACAATCAATTAAAATCCACTCAAATTTGAAGGGCCCGCATGTTTAACATGTGAAACTGCAGCGCAGTTAGTAGGGCTGTCAAACAATTAATCGTGATTAATCGCATCCAGAATAACAGTGTTTTTGCATAATTTATGTCTGTGTACTATGCATATTCATTCTGTATTTATAAACACACAAAGAGCATGCATATATTTAAAAAATATGTATAAAGATGTATAATCTCTTTTATTGGATTGGAAATATTGGATATTAATTATTGGATAAATAAATACATGTTAATGTTTCCTATGTATACATGTGTTTATAAATACAAAATGATTAAGTAAACGCAAGTGTTTATTCTGGATGCGATTAATCGTTTGACAATCCTATCTGTAAGTGTGCGCTCATTTAGTGTTCTAGAATTTAGTTTGATTTTGTTTTTCATTTTGGTGTGAATGGACCTTAAAGGTGCAGCCAGTAAATGTTTGTTGTCACTGGTCGATATGACAACACCGATTACATTCTAGACATACTCATTTATGCTCATATTCGTTCAACAATCAGAAGTATCTGATAATGGAGGCTTACCAAAATAAAGTTCACAGCGTTTGATCATGTGATCAGTTTTCATTAGGACACTACAATGACCCCATTATATGTTGTGCTGAAGTTACCCAGAAGTTTTTTCAATGTAGTCTTTTAAGTTGTGCTCCTAAAGCAATGGGCACGAACAAAAAGCATGCCGACACAACGTCTGGTGCAGAACTATAATCTATTATCTCTTACCTTTTCTTCCTGACCGCCTGCAGAAGATAACCACTATTACAGTTACGGTAATTCACCGTCTTGTCTGTGTGTTACAGGAGTGATGTATCTTTGCTCAGCATGAACTTCCATAAACCTGTTTCTCTCAGCTAATTCTGTTAATGCCCCATTAATCTCAAGAAAACATTGCGTGTCGCTTTGACAAAGTTTATTAAAGCTTGTCTTATCTGTTATTTCTGTTTTAACAAAGGTCAAATGCCTGAAGAAGAGCTTTCAATAGAGACATCTTTTGAAAATTCTGTCATTATTTACTCACCCACATGTCAAAACCTTTATATGACTCGTTCTTCTGTGGAACACAAAAGGTTTTGAGCAACATCTGGGTGAATAAATGATGACAGAATTGTTGTTTTCGGTGAACTCTCCCTTATTACATAAGGACTTCATAAGAGTTTTAAATCGTTTTGCGAAAATTTTCGTGAAGTGAGAAATGGCCCTTGTCGCTCATGTTCTCACATGTGTTGTTTGTAATTCTTTGTATATAACAAAAAATCTGTCATATGTAACCTTGTATCTCCATATTTCATAATTTTTTACATTTTCATCATTTATGAATATCGGTCACCCTTCGTGTTTGATTGTGGGTTTTGCAAATACTTAACAACTGGAAAGTATCGAAAAGAGCTTGTCGACTAACATGTCAGTGTTCAATTATTAAAAAAATACAATGCTTTTTTCAGTTTCCTGAAAAGCTGCTGTTTGGGCGATACAAGGATGTGTTGCATGTATTTTAAGCGTACCTCATTTTTCGCTTTTTTAAATCTGTGTTAAACATTTGGGGGCTTTTAACTTCACATTAATATACTATGATCTCCTTTCAATTCTTTTTGTGATTTAGGGTCCTCCGGGACCACCCGGGCCAGTTGGACCAAAGGGGGTAAAGGTGAGCGCATTCATGCATTGCTTGATTATCCATTAACATTCAGGGCTTTTGGGGTAATTGAGGGTGAGAGTCAGATATTTTGTGTGCTTGGAACAATATAAAGATGATATAAACAACCTGAAGTCTTTGAGATCACAAAGTGTTTTCATTGAGTCTTAAGTGAATTATCATTTCTTTTCACAGGGTGATCAGGGTGTTCCTGGACTTCCGGGCCTCGATGGAGAACGGGTAAGGGGACTGGAATATTCTTATAGTCTAGCTACTATTGTGTGTCTCAAATATCTCACCCTATCACTTATAACATAATGATATGTCAAAAATAATATCATCCACACATGTCCACAGGGTCACAAAGGCTCAAAAGGTGACATGGGAATTCCTGGAATATCAGGAGAAAAGGGAGCAATGGGACTTCCGGGGTTACAGGTAAAATGTTTTGCGTGTCATTTTTTGATATTAAGTGTTGCGCTTTTTTCTTTTTCTTTCTAGAGATGTACATTGTATTCCATAAGGTATCTTAAAGATCCATGTAAATACCATGGTACAAAAATGTCAAGTAGTGTAATCTGGTGTTATCATCAATACCGACCTTGTATCATAATAAAAACAATTTGTAAGGGAAGTTATAAATATATAATCCCATTATGTGGCATTATTCAGTCAAGTGAAGTGATTTTTGTTGGTCATTTTCTCTGCAGGGTTTGAGTGGTCTGAAAGGAGACAAAGGAGATGGCGGGCTGTCTGGTCCTCAGGGACCTTCAGTAAGTACAGACAACAACAGTGTACAAACAAAACCTGATCTAAGAATACACGCATAACAATGACAACATCAGTAAATGTTTGGATGGGTTTCATAGTTTTGAATATTTAATGACAAATTTATTTGACATTGAGTTATATTTGACAGACTGTGTGTTGATTGAGGGCCATTTAAATTGCAGTCTTATATCAAGAGTTATTGTTACCTGCTGTTTTTCTTGAGCTCTGTATAAAAACAGATGCCGAACAAATTAAGAGACCATTTCAGTAAAATCAAACTTCAGAACTGTGAAAGACTGACACATGAAAACTGTGATAAAAATCAAGTTTATCTTACAACAGTTTTTTTAACCTAAATGTAGAAATTTGACTGTTATGTTGCTTATTAGCCAAATTACTCTGAAAAAGTAATGAATTACTAGGTGCTAACGACATATTTTCAATATTGTAATTATATTACAGTACAAATTACTCTCTTCAAAAAGTATTTAATTACTCATTACTAATTACTTTCTATATCCTATATCCACCTTGATTAGTTAAGTGATTCAAGGATGAACATGAAACGTCTCTTTTTATTCATTCAAATAAATGATATAAACTACAGAAAGTAATATTATTAATTACAAATCTGAGAATAAAACATTAAAGCACACGTTTTAAAGTTATACTTTGAATTTTGATGTAAAATCCACTATTGCAGACACATATATTAGACACAGTTTTAAGTTTAATTACATCAGAAGTAACTGTAATTAAATTAAAGAGAAAATTAGAGTAATTTTGAAATGGTCTCTTAATGTTTTCCGCAGCTGTATATTTCGGTCATACATTTTTATTTGTTTGTCTCACATAAACAGATCATTGGGCCCCCCGGAGCACTGGGGCCTCATGGACCACCTGGACCCATGGTGAGTTAAAACAGTCAGAATACATCCATACACAAAACAACTGTGTACATGTATACAGCAGCCTATAGACGGTTTAATTGGACTCACATACCTGTCCCGAAGGAAACTTCCGGTCTGTGTATTGTTATGATATCACAATTCATTTTTTATTTAATGTATATGAATATTCATTTGTATGAATATGTTATTGAATATTCATAAAATGTATTATTTATGATTTATTAGTTATTGTTTCGTTGTAGCGGTCTACCGGAAGTTAAGTTTGGGTCACATAACGTTTGTTTACCGCTGAAACTGTCTACAAACACATACACCTGTTCTTTATAGATTGACAGTTATTTAAGCTTCTGGTTTATTGCTTTTACTTCAGTTCTTTATAAACTTATATAGATATCAAATCATATCCAAGTAGACTTTGTGATGGACAAGTATTTTAGATTGGCCAACATGAGACATTCTGTAAATGTCTTCACCTCAGGTTTTGCCCACTGAAATCAACATTTGACTGTCCTAGGCCATGTTTACACTTGACTTCCTTTTTGAAGCTGATAGGTCTTGAGCATTTTCTTAAACGCCAGCGCTAGTGACTTTTTCTGCAGCTCAGAGGTTGAAAAAATGTCGCTCTTCTCCTCTGCTCCGCTTCAGCGTCCTTTTTAAAGTATCAGCATCAAGTTCAACGAGATGCAGGTGTATAATGACCCGCAGGTGCGAACCTAGCAATCAACTCAGACACAGAGCAAAAGAACATGAGTAATGACGTCATCGCAAGTAGAGAAAACCCAGTCACAAACCGTACAGTAACATAACCAATGACAGAGACCTTACGTTTCTATAACAACATCCGAGGAACGTGTCGAGAAGGCTCAAGCTCAAAAAAGTAAAATGGCGGCCAAACGCCCTCTGGAGCATAGTTTTATATAAATGTAAGTTTAATTTTCACTTTCAATAACTTTTGATTGCACCTCTGGTGAGAAATTAGTATTGTTGTTTTTAAAGATGTGCAAAGACGCTCTCTGTTTATAATTCAAATAGTCTTGCGTTACGCTGCCTATGAAGCCTGTCTCGCTAAGCATTCGTGCACAAATGTTATCTTTGAACATTGCCGGCTGCTTTTTAGTAACCACAACGCTGCAAACGTTTAGTTTTTTTCTACTAAAAAAGTGACATAGTCAACTTTTTCTTGTCAGAAAAGAAGTCATGTGTGAACATGGCCTTATGTTGTTGTTGTTTTTCTTCTATGTGTTTCAGATAATTGCGCAGTATTGTGTACTCTGTCTCTTTTAGGAAAAATCTACAACAATGATTTATGACTCATCTTGCACTACACATATTTTGGGCCAATCAGATGGACTCATTCCTTTCACTATCAAATAGCAAATCAAAGTTCTTGACTATGACCTGACTAAACCCCATTGGCTATTTTAGAAAGACAGGCGTGATGCCTTTGATATTTTCCTCTCTCACATAAACATTTCGATGCATAACAGAACATTTATAAATGGCCTTTTAACATGTCGGAAAGCTTTCAAAAGCACTATGTATTACAAAAAGTGATGTGTTGTTTGTTATCCATGTGTTGCAGGGTCCTCATGGATACCCTGGGCCAAAGGTAAGACATTATGGGATGGAGAATGTCTTTGATATAGTTACTTAACTTCAATGTTATCCTTTCCTGAATTACAAAAATGAGTCCAACCCTTCATGATAAAATACTGATATTTGGTGTTTAAGGCATGCTGCAAATTTAGCATCAATCTTTCAGAAAGCAAACTTCTTCTGAAGATGAAAGCACCTGGTTGAGTTTTTTATGATTTCATTAGTCCTTGTTTTTAAATTATTATCATGTCTCCTATCTCCACTGTTTATTCCAAAATGTGTTATCTCTACCTGCTTTGCAAAATTGGCGGGCAGACAGTTGAAACCTGCAGCAGGCCTTATTCAACCCTTGGGACTCTCTCCCAAAGTAAAAGTTTCTAGTCATCCCAGTCATTATAGAACATCACGTTAAATTCACTCGGGAGGATCTTAAATTATTTGGTTCATCCAGCCAATGGAAAACACGGCCAGGTGCTCCTGAGTGAATTTTACCCATCGTTCCCTAACCCAAGCTCCTCTCTATTTAGGGGGAAGCAGGGGTGCATGGTCTCAAAGGATTGCGTGGGGAGCCCGGGCATAAGGGCGACAGAGGACCCCTGGGTCTCCCCGTAAGTACTGTACACGACAGCCGTGCATCCTGAGATCTCAGTGCTTCTTTGACTCAACATCCTCTAACCTTTCCCCTCATTCCCACGGCTGTTCATTTGTATGCTGTTGAGAATGTTTCACGTTTCTTAAAGGGACAGTTCACCCAAAAATGTTGTTCCCCAGAGGAAAGCTGTATTGCTCCGGGGTTACTGTTTTTATAGATCAGGAGATTTGATGGAGTTCTCAGTGATGCTTGGAGAGAAATGAAAACAGAAACACACGAGACAATTGTTGAAAAAGAGCGTGAAGGTGTAAAATGAAGGTAGATCGTAGAGGTCACACAATGTGGATTAGGGTAAATTTGATGAGAAATGTTAAGGGTTCATACTGAGATCTGTAATATTGACTTTTGATCGCAGACTTGACAAATCTGGGCTCAGTTGATATCTCTTCTGAAACTCTAATGGAGACCCTTCTTAGTATTGTTCTCAAGAGAGACGGATGAGACTGTAGCTAAAGTTTCCATTTTCTCTACGTTTAAGCCCATTGGTTTCTAAAATAAATATTAAAGAGATCTATGACTTCTCATCCAAGTCCAAGTCTGTGTTATTTTCCTCTTTTTTGGGGTGAACTGACCTTTTAATTGAGTTAATTTCACCTGCTATGTCACCCCTTAAACCTGTTGGTTAAACGTCCATTTGTTGTTATGTTGGTTAACAGCTGAGTTGACAAGTTTTTTTTGTCTGGTTCACTGTGTTCATCATGTACTAATCCCACTTTTCATACCTCCACTCATACCTCCATAAATGCACAGGGAGCGTCTGGCTCAGACGGCAAGCCGGGACCCAGGGTGAGTCTCAAGCAACCACCATTCATCCCCCACAACCATCATAGATCTTAAAAAAAACAAATACCAAAATGAGTCAAGAGACACATTTATGGTGAATGGGGGAGAGTGGTTAGACCCAGTATTGTTCAGGTTTTATCAATGTTCAACTTTTACACCTGCTAGTTTAATCTCAAGTCACCCGAGACTACACAAGGTTTGTTTAGTATAAAAAGTATTAAGTCTCAAAACGCTCTTGCTTTTTTAGTCTTTTTTACATGTGTATTTAATGGCTTTTGATCATTCCAAAAAATGTATATTAAACAACCAAACATACTCTGTGTGACATTAACACAAATTTAACACTCACTCATCCATTAACACATAAGTGGTTGTTTCTTCATGCTCCTCTGTGTGTTTATATGATGTTTGTGTGCATGTGAATATGATAAGAGGAATATGTGTTTAGTGAAATGATGGTGTTGCTCATTCAAAAGATTGAATATATGTATGGCAACTGTGTTTGCATGAGTCTTTATAAAAGCAAATGTCTTATTTATAACCCTCCCTTATTTATAGGGTGTGGATGGACCAGTCGGTGCATCTGGTCCAGCGGGTCCAAAGGGAGATAGAGTAAGTGTTTATTATGGGTTTCATGACTCTTCTTATTGTTTTTTGTTATTTTACATAGGTCAGATGAGGGTAAAAACTGAAATTATTTAATTGAAACTTGAAAACAGCTGATTTGTGTTTTTTGAAAATATCTTAAAGAACATTGGTAACCAAACAGCACTGACCCCCATTGACTTCCATTGTATGATCACAAATCCACCGCGACATTTCACAAAATATCTTCTTTGGTGTTTAACCAAAAAAAAAGAGTTTTGAATGACATGCGGTTGAAATAATGATGACAAAATGTTGATTTTTGATTGAAGTATCAAGTTCAGAAACGACCTTCCCAGGATGATTTCGACATGTTTGGAATTTTAAGTCAATACTATACATTAAATGTGTTTACACGAAAGATGCTGTTCAATGTATCTGTCACAGGGTGAGAAGGGTGATGTTGGCGATCCTGGACCCAGGGGGCCGTATGGGTTACCTGTGAGTACTCCGAAACAATTATTTTAACAGATTTATAACAGATTTTACATTCCAATACCATTATGAACAGTTAGCCGGCTGAAAAAACAACAGAAACCATAAAGATGTCATAATTGTTTCAACGGTTTTAAAAGCATGTGTATTGGTTTTAATGGAAACTATAATGGTTCTACTGGTATGTGATGGAATCTATTGGTGGGATGTTTAATTCTTCTGGAATGATGCCCAAAACACACTAGAAAAATGAGTGTTGTAATTGTTTTAATGGAAAAAGCTAATGGTTCATAATGGGATGTTTTAGGCATTATTCCTGTTGGATTTAACATCCCACCAATAGAATCCATCACATACCAGTAGACACCATGAATGTTTCCATTAAAATCCATACAAATCCTTTAAACCCATTATAACTTCCTTAATGGTTTCTTTTGTTTTTTTTTTGCAGCAGGGATTAAGAGCATAACAAAATTCCATTTTGCAGTGTGTTTTGGGCATTATTTCAATAGGATTTAATGGTGTTCTATTGGTTCCCATCAGCCAGATAAGATCCAATATAATTCTTCACTTCCTGTGCCAGAAGACACCATTATAGCTTCCATTAAAAAAAATTACAGTAAGGTTTCATAACATGAGCAGTTAGACAAAGTCCTAAATAATCATTTGTGACCCTGGCGACAGAAGGGTCTCTATTTTTCATTGAGATTTATATATAATCTGAATAATTCATCTGAAAAAATCAGATGTCCATTGATATATGGTTTGTAGGAAAGGACGACATTTGGCAGAGATATAACTATTTGAAAATCCTTCATAAAGATCTGATTTTTGGCATTATTTTGACCCATACAATGTTTTTTCATGACTGGTTCACATCTGCCCATTTCAAATCCCAATATCACAAATGCTCTCTCTCTTTCTGTCTCTTTTCTTCAAGGGAGCTGCTGGAACACCAGGAATGGATGTAAGTTGTCCTTCTAAATGTTTGCTTGTGTTGGCGTGTCTTGCATTGTTTCCGGGTCACTTTATGCTGCTGTTCTTCCAGCCGTAGCTTCTCACAACCCCAGTGAAGGTCTTTAGTCCTGAACCGATCTGACTCCAGGCTTGTGTAATTACCTGTAGTTGTATTTTTACAGGGGTTGCCAGGCTTAAAGGGAGACAAGGGCGTCGAGGGGGAAAGAGGAGAAAAGGTGATTGTAAAGATGTTGTGAAATAGGGAATGATTAGATCTGATGTCAATGGACATTTACAGAGTAGATCAGGAAACAGAGAGCGGATGGGAGATTGGTTGCGAATATCTTTTCATACATTTTACAAACTTATTTTATATTGCTGAATCATAAAGTTTGGTATTTGTATTTCATCGATCAGTTTTAATTTCAAACAACCTTTTTGACCATCCCATAATCATAAAAGTCTGTAAAAATCATTCATAGTTT
This sequence comes from Triplophysa bombifrons, assembly GCA_029783895.1. Taxonomy (NCBI): domain Eukaryota; kingdom Metazoa; phylum Chordata; class Actinopteri; order Cypriniformes; family Nemacheilidae; genus Triplophysa; species Triplophysa bombifrons. Next base: position 38,294,566 of record CM056448.1, read on the forward strand.
ATTGTCAGATGAAAATATTTGTTTTTACTCCAATGAGAAATACAGTCCATTGACAACAGGCAGTCGGTTTTCTAATGGCTCTGTATTGACCTCTTCTCTTGCATGTTTTCTTTCATTAACATATGGAGGAGTTCATTTAAAGAACACTTCGTTTCCATCGTAGAATTACATTTAGTTTTATACTTATAAACTCTGGCTTCACGATGCCATAGGAGAACCTTTTTATGTCTAAATGGTTCCATAAACAACCTTTAACATCCAAATCACCTTTCCTATAATCTCAAGGTTCTTGAGAATATAAACCGGTAAGAAAGAGATGGTTCTTTGACTGAATGCTTCTTTGTGGAACCAAAAATGGTTCTTCTATGCCATCGCTGTAAACAACCTTTTAAGCGCCTTTATTTTTAAGAGGGCAGAAGAACCAATTTTGGTTCCACTGAGAACCATTCTGTCAAGGAACCATCTCTTTCTTAGCTTTTTATAATCCGAGGAACCTTTTTTCAGATGTTAAAGGTTCTTCATGAAACCGTTTAGACAAAAATGGCATCGTAAAGCACCTTTATTTTAAAAGAGTGTGTTACTATTATACATTTTTCTATGCGATGTTGTGCAATTAACACAAGCTAAATGCAACAGTTATATATGATTTTATAGATTATGATTTGGTTGATTATGTCATGACTTCGAATGTATAAAAAGCTTTGCTCATTGTTTTTCATATCTTCTGATAACTGTATGCCTTCCCTTTTTTTGTGTGCATCGCATGTGTTACAATCACTCATATACGTCATACATTTATTTTAAAGGGATAGTGTATCCAAAAAACTCCAATTTGCCATTTATTGACTCACCCTCAGGCCATCAGAGATGTTGTAAATAAGGGTGAGTAAATAAACGGAAAATTTGAGTTTTTGGCTGAAATATCCCTTTAACACAGTCTGTACATTCCTTTTTTTTCACCAACATGTGTTATTTCAAACTTTGTTTATAATGTATAAGTGTAATTCAGCTTGATCAAGCAGATGATATTGAGAAAACTGTTTATTCTCTGTTGCTGTGAAATGATGGAGGGGATACAGTTTTGTTTCCGTCTGTGTGGTTTGCAGGCGGGTGGGTGGGTAGGGTCGGGTGGGCTTTTTGGGTTCGGCTGCTGTGGGGAGTTTTCCTGCTTTTCTTTCCCTTCCCTTGTGCCCTTGTAAGACTGCTGTTGATCCTGTTCCCTTTATGGACCTGCTCACATCTCACGTATCTGCCATTCCCACCTAACTCTTCCCGTCCTTTCCTGTCTCCGACGTAATCGTCCATTTCCCTAGTAACACTTTTCAGTGACCTTTGACTTTTTTTGACAATGCAAGAAAACCTTTACCTATATGCCTTCGTTTACCAAGTGCAATACATTTGTTTGCCTGTCAGATTTAGGACTTTTGCTTAATATTTTGCACTTGTAAGTTCATGGTGAAGTATGTTGCACTTAAGCCTAAAATACACAGATGCTGGTCTGAAGAAACTCTGTAGAACTTCGGCTGATCAAACTGTTGTGTCCACAGGGGGAGAAGGGAAAGAAAGGCAAAAAAGGGCCTAAGGGGGAAAAAGGAGAACAGGGTGCCCCAGGATTAGATGCACCCTGCCCATTGGTATGTCCCAGCCGAGAGCTGGAAAACCGCTACTGACGGCGGAACCTCAAGGGAAGAGCCGTCCCGTGGTCAGAATGGCGACCTGCCTCATCCTTGACTTAGTTTATCCATTAATTAAAGCAATATGCATTATGGGATGCCAGGACAAATTGTTCCCGTAAATTTAAACATCAAGGATTGATGGTTCAACGCGGTTGCTAGGAAACCACTGGGCCGCTCCTCCCTGCCCTGTGCCGTGTCCTCTAAGCGAGAGGCCGGAAGGGGCGCCTGCAGCCTCAATCCCAATAACACTCCCAGTTCCCTTTCTATGATGCAGGGTTTCCGGGGCTTAAAGGGTGAAAAGGGAGACCCAGGTCAACCTGGTTTGGATGGGCTGGATGCCCCGTGCCAATTGGTACAGTATTTTCTTTTCCTACCTCTCCTGTGCATGTCACCACCTGCGTCCTGAGCAGCCGTCATAAATGTTCATGGCACAGAGTGCTTCTTTCTCCATGCATGGCTTATGAACAACCGAGCTGAGCTTATTTCATTTCATATTTAACACATATTGCATGACCAGCTCGACACAGGTAGACTCACATTTCCACCTACTTTTTTAGTTTGTATTAGTTTGAATCATAGAATATATATACATAGATGCTACTGTCATATTTACTACTCATTCTGTCATGTGACCTGGGGCTCTGAATGATTTGTTAGCTCGCAGTATCTCCTAGCATCACAAGTGCTTTTCTCCCCTGTTAGAACAACCTTAAATATTCTTGTTTTCAGTGACACGTAACATTTGATTTGACTTTCTAACTGTGAAATTTAACTTGTTTTTCCCAAATGAAATAACTAGCACTAACATCCCATGATCCCCATAATACTCTATGCTGTGTTGTACCGGTTAAGTGGTACTGTGATCTAGTACAGTAGATACAGCTGAAGCATGGGTCTCTCTCCTCAAGTCTTTAACCCTTTCCTGTTACTTCTCGTACTTTAAATCTGTTCCAATTGAGCACTTGATCCACCTGAAGGATGAGGAAAATCACCGGTCATATCCTGAGTCTCCAAGTGAAAATATCTAGATTTATAGTTTGGATTTCATAGATTTGATAACATGTGATAAAAAATACGATGCATTATTAAAAGTAGAGTATTGGGGCATGAGTGAAATATTTATTTAAAGTGGAGTCCACATTGAATAACTGAAACTCATAATCTTATTAAAGTAAAGATATAAACTAAATGTACAAATGATCAAATGTAAACAATTTATTACAGTATTTTAATTGATTATGTAATTATTAATATTGTACATTATGGATTACTAAATATTACTGTTATCTATAATATTACATACGCATTTTTGCTGTGGTTTCAGATTTAATTTGATGTGGACTTCACTTGGTAAACTCTTTATTATATAAGAGATGTATTATATGCACAACATTTTAATAATTGTAATAATTTGCATGTCTGGTTCTGGTTCAGTTTGACTTTCATTGTTTTTTATGAGTTGGCCAATTGTCATTATGCAAACCATTTTTTTATTATGAATTAGTGAGCATCATCCTCATTACAATTCCTGGTTTGCTTTGCCATACATCATTCAATGAAATTGTGGATTGCTTTAAATTATTTTATTTATTGTATTATATTGTCTTTGCATGCACCACTGACTATCACATTATCACAATAAATCATAATTTCAATTTAAAAGGACTTTATTGACAAAATTGTGTGCGCCACATACAGCCGCGGAAAAAATAAAAAGATCAATTCAATATTCCAAAACAGTTAAAATTAAAATAAAACTGTGAACTAATGACAATATTTCTTCCAAATTTTAAATATAATATTGTTTAGCTAAATTTGTATCTTTGTTATCTATTTGCATTTATTTGCATGAAAAGGAAAAGTTGAGAAACAGGTCAAAATTGCAGAAAATGGTTTCTTATTTTTTCCTATGGCTGTATATACACAAAACACTAAGGGCCCTATCTTAACCCCCCCCCCCCCCCCCGCCACTCAGCGCAACGCATTGTTTAAATAGCAAATGCATTGTGCGCCCATGGGCGTGCTGGTCTAAAAAAAGAGGTGTGTTCAGGTGCATTTTTGGCGCGTTGCTATTTTGAGTAACTGAAAATAGACTAATATTTTTTTAGTTATTTAAAGAGCGCGCTAGGAATATCCGCCTATAGGCGGATGTGCAACGCTCGTATATTCTGCTTATTACACACAGAGGAACGCGCAGCAGCACACAATAATGCCAAATATTACAAGTAAATGGATTACAATGTAAAGTATTCTTATTGTGGACATAACAATACAAATCCGGCTTGTCCTGCAGATGGTCTGCTTGCGACCTTTAACCACTCACACGAGCAGAACCGTTTCCATTCTGGAGAACTGTCTGCTCTTCCGAATTCCGCCGTGTAAATAGCTAAGCCTCCTTGGCGCGAATGCAACTGGGTCTTAAAGTGAATGAGTTATGAGACTGTGATTGGTTTACTGCATGTTTGGCCCAAAAAACACCCATCACTCTTTAAGAGAATCGGGACAACCCATTCAGACCATGCAACCACCTTGTTACGACTTTTACTTCCTCCCAATAGTCAAGTTCGATTGTCTTCGCGGCACTCAGCCAGGGCCCGCAAGGAGGCCGATCCGAGGACCTCGCAAAACCATCCGATCGGTAGTGGCGACGGGCTGTGTATAAAGGGCAGGAACTTAATCGACGTGGGCTCGTGACCCGCGCCTACTGGTAATTCCTCGGTTGCAACAGGAATAGTTGCAAGTCCCGATCACGAGCGGGGCTCAGCAGGTTACCCCTGGTAGGCACACGCTGATCCGCCCTTTGTGGCGCGCATGCAGCCCCGGACATCTAAGGGCATCACAGACCTGGTATAACTCCGTCTCGAGTGGCTGAACGCCACTTGTCCCCCTAACTATTTAGCAGGAGGGAATCTCGTTCATCAACTAGACAAATCGCTCCACCAACTAAGAACTGCCATGCACCACCACCCACGGTATTGAGAAAGAGCTATCGATCTTTCAATCCTTTCCGTGTCCAGGCCGGGCGAGGTTCCCCTTGTTGAGACAAATTAAGCCGCAGGCTCCACTCCTGGTGGTGCCCTTCCATCAATTCCTCTAAGTTTCAGCTTTGCAACCATACTCCCCCCGGAACCAAAAGACTCATGGTTTCCCCCACGCTGCCCGGCGGGTAATGGGAATAACACCGCCGGATTGCAGGTCGGCATCGTTTGTGGTCGAAACTAAGATGGTATCTGGCCGATTGTTCTCCCGTCGTTGAACTAGCTAAAGTGGATTCGGGCACGCCCTGAGTGCACCTACGCCGTGCGCTTTAGACCATGCGTTTCGATGGTTAAAATAGGCCCCAATAGTTGAGTCAATATTCCTGCTAATTCATTCAGTGTGGGTACAGTAATGAAATGTTCTTATTGAACTTTATTATATTGATTTATTGAGAAAGTGATTCAGAGGTCAAGACACTTCAAAGCAGCCATGTGAGAAAGTTACTGATTTTGCCAACTTTTCGTTTTACCTCCACAACAGGGTCCAGATGGACTTCCAATGCCAGGCTGCTGGCAGAAGGTAAGTTTAAACACAGTGGCTAAAATATCCCCAAATTGTCTATGAGATGTACATTTAAAAAGTAACAAAATGAACAGCATGAGGTTTACGTAAAGCAATGAGAGATGACTCACATCTGTACCTTCACTCTGTATCACCCAACATATTCGTCTTTGTGTTTCCTTTGCAGTGATAACTCTAACTCAAACCGCATGGAGTTTGTAAATAAGGCTTCAGTTTTTCGTATGTACGTATATTGTTTTTTTAATTCAGAAAATTATCGAGTCTATATATAAAAGTGGATGTAGATGTTAAAAAACACGCTCATGGCGCTCACACGTAGCTGCTGCTTCTTATCCCGTGTGGTCATGTCAACGTGCGTTACATTCGCATCAGCACTGTGGATTTTTTTAAACACTTGACCAGCAAGAGACTCGCCATTGCTTGGCTTTGCATGGCCCTTGGATTGGATACCAAAGCAGACTAACAGGGTAAAATGGAGGAGTTTTCAGACTCTGGCGGATGAGGAGCAAAAGGCGTCTGAAGGATCGGCTTTGGTGTGCTTGATGTACTGTGTTCATCTATAAACCCATCACCACATCATACTACCAGCTCAAAAGACTAAAGACCCCATACGCAACCCCCGAAACAAGCATGGTGCCGACCTGAAGTCCCTTGTACACATATCACTTGTGCTCAAAGTGTCTGTCGGTCACTAACTGCCTGTGAAATCTGTCCGATTTCAATCAAAAGATGTGATTTTTTGTCTTTCATGAAGGGTGTCACGCCTTGGCTGGTGGCTTGAGAAAGTGATGGAAAAGTGTGGTTTGCTTTATTTGTACGGAGGTCGGTGTAGGATCTGGCCACTTGCGTAGCCTTTTAGCAAAGAGATGGAGAGAGGAGGCATCTGCCGGTCTTTCCGCGGCCACTCATGGACGTTTTTGCTTGAACTGAAATTTGATGGTACGGGATGACGCCATCTTGGTTAACTCTTCACTCGGGTTTGTGCTCAGCTTGATCTACTGAGAACGGCAGGATGGATTTTTGACTTGTCAGTAAAATTTGCGTTTGCGTGTATTATAGCCTTCGGTGCCTGAACTCATTTGTTATTCTTTCCTTTATTGGGAACGGCTATATCTATGCTTTGTGCTGTAGACATGACACCAACAGAGAGTGAAGTTCACGGTCAGAGTTCAATGCGTTACATTCTTCATGGCGTCTGAAGGACTTTAATGTCAGAGGGAGTGTTTTGAGTCTCAGTATATACTGTACATACTGTGGTTGTTTAACCTTGAACATGTGTGTAAAAGTCAACCATGACAGGTATGTGATGGTGTCAGTTCAGCTGAGCTTAAAGAAAATCACAAGCCATATTCACAAAACACACAGCATGGTAACGTATCACATATTTCATCCGCTCTACTACATTCCGGTGTCTATTTAAAAAAAGCAACCTGTCAGTATGTTCATTTTTCTATAGGACAGCTTCAAAACCATTTGACCATTACTTTTAAACTTTTAAACACAAGCTACAGTATATTAAACAAACATGCATGACCACAGATGTTTAAATGTGTTTATCTGTAAGGAGATTATGATATTTTTGGCATTTTAGTTTATGTTTATAAAAAGGAAGAAAAGGTTGGTTGCTTTGTTTTGTTTGTACTGAATTTAAGGCTTATTGCTGATGAAGGTTGTTTTCTTTCTTCACATTTTATTTTTATTATCATCTGCTGTTTTAAATACCGCAGTGTTTTGGTTTATTCTTAAGATGGCAGATTGGTTTATAAACAGTCATTCCTTGAGTTGAAAGACCTTTTTCATACAGTGTTGTGTGATGCAATTTCATGAGTGATCAAATCAAATTCATTATTGTCCGTTTTTTTTTTCTTTTTTGCCAACAATTCATTAGCTTATGATGTCACTAAACATAAGCGAGATTTGGTGAAGTTATTTTCTGGATATAGTTGAATGAACCGGTCACAAGTCTTATTGACAGTGTTCTGAAACAAATGTAAGATACGTGTCACATTTCTTTCTTTCTTTCTTCATTGAATGTAAATTAATATATGTATAGTGGACTATGAGTGTGCATTTAAATATTTGTTCTTTCGATTTGAAAAGTGCAATTTCTCATATGTAATGTTGTGCACCATACAAAAACTCGATGTCATTACACAGCAGTATTGTGATATATGAGAAAATATTTGAATCACTTTCATGTTGGCACTGTTGATCTTTTTGTTTTAGTTTAACATGGTTACAAATGCAACTGAAAACAGTAATGTCAGGGCTGGGTTTTCGAAATGTTTGTTTGCAAACCAATAAGTGTGAAACTGCATGCGTACCAGACACATCATTATTTTTACAAGCCATTTGTAGACATTTTCACAAATATTTCATTAACGTTTGTGTCCATTTATTATTGGTATTATTGTAATGTCTGGCGTTCTTTAAGGGAGTTGTCTTATGTTTTGTATATAAAAGGCATGGGAGCCAAATGTGTCCTTCAAACTCATTTTGTCTTTTGAAGGTTTGCTATATAAAGTGTTGGTGCTGAATGAAACATTTCCATGTTTTTCCTGTTTTTTTTGCCAAAAGTTTATTACAGAAAATTCCATTGATTTGTTTTCCTAAGCGTTGTAAGTTATGACAATCTATGATTTTCTTATGTGTATGTTTGTACAGTGTATTACCTATTATTTTGTTTTAGTGTGTAAAATTATTTTCAACCACTTTTTGGAAGAGTAATTACAATTAAAAACATTTTTTTACAAAATGTACAGAATAACTCTTCCCCGTGTCTGAACAAACACGTACAAAAGAACAATAAGATCACTAATGTGTTTTGTCGGATTTAAGCGCTAGAGACAAAGATTTCTAGAATTTGAACGTCCATTATTATTTAAAGGGATAGTTCACCCAAAAATTAGAATTCTGACATCATTTACTCACCTTCTAGTTGTTTCAAACCTGTATACATTTTTGTTCTTTGTTCTGATACACACAGAGAAAGATATTTGGAAGAATGCTTATAACTGGACAGATTTTGCACCCATTGACTCCCACCGTAGGAAAAAATACAAGTCTACAGTACCCCAGAACTGTCCAACATTCTTCAAAATGTCTTATTTTGTGTTCAACAGAAAAAAAATGATCAGGTAATTTTTCCTACTATGGAGTCAATAGGGAGCAAAATCTGTTTGGTTATAAGGATTCTTCCAAATATCTTTCTCTGTGTTCAACAGAACAAATAAATGTATACAGATTTGGAACAACTCGAGGGCGAGTAAATGATGACAGAACTTTACATTTATGGGTGAACTATCACTTTAAACAGACGGTGTGTTGAACATTGATCACGCAGTGATCAAATCATCAAAAATGTACTTTTCATCAATCTGTTCTCTTAAGTTGCTCTCAATTCAAGTATGTTTTAAAGTGTATTTGTTGTAATTGTTTTGCCTTTTTGTTAAGTATTGTTGGGGATTTGCAACAAGATTGTTCATTGTTATGTGTTTATAAATGGCTCTAGATATTTCACTTTAAATACATGTTACATGACATTACTAGAGCCAAATAAATGCTGTTTTCTCCAGTTGTTTGCATTACTGGTTTCTTTTCATTTTATCTGATTGATTGAGTTTAATGAAGGGTCACATCATTGAAAAAGTGATTGAATCCATGCTGATGTGATCTTCTCCGGCCCATTCACCGCAGTCTGTCACTCACTCACCTATTTACATTAAGAGCATGCTTACATTGCCAGTAATGCCAGAGCATTTTACATTGAACAATGACTAGAAATATACAATATCACAGTAAGAACAAACAATAAAGTTGTATAACAATAAAGTGCTAGTATCTCAAATACTGTAGTATTAGTTTAACCACACTTGAATACAGAATCCTATCATTTTGTGCAATGTTATGAAATGTTTTCGGTTTCATTCTCCTGTTTTCCCTTCGTCATGGCAGGACGTGATGTACTTCACAACCAGGTTTGAGCTTTTTTAATGTATCTACCTATTTATGCAAACATGTCTATTGATCAAACCGTCCAAAATCAAGAAGATTGTTTATTTTTACTTTATAGGGTATGGTCGTTTGTCATTTTGTTGAATCTGGTAAAAGCCTTTATGGTGGTTTGTTTCCCTATTTTGTATAATTGGGCCATTTTGTACAAAAGTGCCGTTTTGTGTGTAGTGTGGACACATTTCATGGACTCTCTCTCTTTCAAATTCAAGGTTAATTGGCATGATTGCATGTACTTACACTGTTAAATCAACTCACTTTGGTTGTCACAACACCACATGTGGTGAGTGAAAGTCTTAGGTGTGTACTCCATACAATAGCATGCAGTTGGACAGACAACTTTATGACAAACAACTGTTTGACTTTACAGACTTAAGTGACAGTATGTAGTGCAGACGAACAGTGCAATGTATAAAACGACAGACTGTACAAAAAAAACAATATACATTATACACAGGTATGTGTACAATGTAGCTCAGTGGTAAGAGCATTGCGATAACAACGCAGGGTTGTGGGTTAGATATCAGGGATTGCTAATACCTATGTAAAATGTATAGGATAAAGCAATGTACGATGCTTTGGATAAAAGCATCTGCCAAATGCCTAAATGTAAATGTAAATATAGAAGGTATATACACAATATACACAAGATATGCACATTAGATGCGGAACATACAGGAAGAAAGGTTTAAAATTGTACTTTTTCTGTTGGTGGGGTGGTACACCCCAAGGTTGTTTATTTGAACCTCTACAGTTATACAGAACATAATATGATGATGTACCTATTGTGTACCAGTTAAACATGAGGGGTACAAAACATTTAACTGTACCTTTAAAAATACACATTAGGTCCTTAGGGTACCATTATTTACCCAAAAAAGGTACATCATCTTATGTGTTGTATAACCAATAAAGGAACTTTTAAGGGTACCACCTCAGTTACAGGAAAGGTCGAATTTTAAACTTTTTTCTGATAGTGTATAATATTGCCAAAGCATGAACACAAAACACAAGATATACAATAACTACTATAGAGAACAAAAAATGACTTAAGTATAAATGAATAAACACAGAAATAAATAATTAAATTAATTAATACATGCAAAAAATAGATAAATACATTCAGTTATGTATAAATAATTAATTAATGAATACATGAATGCGTAAAAAATAATTTTAACTTTGTATCATTTTTGTACAACCGCATTTATTTCTGTATTTCTACATTTATTTAAGAATTTCTACATTTATTTTTGCATTTCTACATTTCTTTCTTTCTACATATTTATATGTGTATTTCTGTGTCCGTATGTTAATGAGGTAGGCGGTTCTTCTCAATGCAGGATAGGTTGTTTGCACATGACGTCACGCTACTGCGTTTGAGTAGACCAAAGTGCTATATGCACATATTAATAAATGTAGTATTACAAAAATGCCACAAAGTTGATATTTATTTTGACTAATTTATTTACACATGTATGTATTCATTTACTTATTGATTTAATTATTTATACATTTCTGCATGTTTTTATTATTAATTAATTAATTTGATTATTTACTTTTGCGTTTCTGCACGTATTTATTTATGCATTTAAGCGTGTATTTATTCATTCGTTCATTTATTTATACTCATTTCAGCCTTTATGCGTGTATTTATTTATTTATACTTAAGTCATTTTTCGTCCTCCATAAACTACAACCATAAACGTGAAACTAAAACAGCTCAGTGCTAAGAGCAGTGGTAAGATCGAACCCAAGGTTGTGGGTTCTATACCAGCGGATTGCAAATACCTATGTAAAATGTATAGGATAAAGCAACGTAAGTCTCTTTGGATAAAAGCGTCTGCCAAATGCCTCAATGGAAATGTAAAAACACTCTCTCTCCGCGTGTGCATGCGTGTGCATGCGTGTGTGCTCTCGTCCTCTCGGCTCGCTCCCTCTCAAAACACGTTCACGCGCACATCTACTGTATATAAATAGAGTGGACAGGTCCTGCGCGCGCACGCACGCATCAGCACTTCTCTCTCCAGCTCAAGTGACACAGACAAACGCGCCGCGTCTGTGAACGCATCAACACAAGTGAGAAATGGCTACAGAAACTTTGGACAAGCAGAAGACTATTGATCTGCGCAAGAAACACGTCGGGTAAGTTACGCGCGGATGCGCACTGATGGCTCCACGCGTTATGACAGCTGTTAAATAAGGTCGTGCGTGTGTCAAACTCCGGTGAAACGTTACCGATGTCCTTGTCGTCTGACTACATAAATATTTGAAGACAAATGGACAATTCAGGTACGAGTCTAGTATGTAAAGAGAGAAGAGAAATGTTGCATAGCTGCAGTTTGTTAGATGGGAAGACTCTTACATTCACAGTGGTTTTATTACAGTAAACGAAGAATAATCAAATTAACCACAAATTGTCTTACAATATAATTTTCAGAAGTGAAATCTACCTTCAAGTTGTTTGTGTGTTCTTACGTTTTAAGAAATAATTTGTTTTATCCCTTAAAAATGAATGCATTCTAATAATGCATGTTTTATAAGTTTATACGTTTGGTAGCTTAATGCACCAGCCAATACAAAAAGTAGACTAGATTTATTTTCAGGGTAGTTGTTGTTATTCTCATGCTTTTCCCTTCATTTGTAGTCCGTCGTGTAAAGTGTTCTTCAGCCATGACCCTATCAAGATCGTGCGAGCAAGAGGCCAGTACATGTACAATGAGAAAGACGAAAGATATCTGGATTGCATAAACAATGTTGCGCATGGTACGTAAACCCAGAACATCATTTCTTCCATTTCACCACGTGACTTTAAGGAGGATTGTATCTGAATATTTAAAAAATCTGATCTGGTTTTCTTGAAATGTCACCGCTTGTTCTTCAGTGGGTCATTGCCATCCGGACGTGGTGAAAGCAGGAGCGAATCAAATGGAGCTTCTCAACACCAACTCTCGCTTCCTTCACGACAACCTGGTCTTGTACGCTCAGCGTCTCCAAGCCACCCTCCCTGAAAAGCTTTCCGTCTGCTACTTTGTTAACTCGGGGTAGGTTCATGAGCTCATTCTCTGTAAGTGATCAAACACCATCTGGTTATGCTATGGGAATGCGGCGGTTTAACATTGTTAACATTCATCACCCAGCTGGAGAGAAAGGAAGTCCCTGCATTCTTGTAAATAGATTTTTTTGTGTGCTCATTTGTTTCTGTTGTGCAGCGTTGTGCATCTGTTAAAAGGTTCTTCAGTATACACACGCTGATTGTTTAGCTCAACCTTGAAAAGTCAAAAGCACCTCTTTTATAAGAGAGACACATGTAGAGCGGTGTTAAGTAACCAGACTGTGCTCTTATGAAAAGTAATTATATAGTTGAATGTACAGCCATTCACACCTAGACACCCACGCCTCTGGTTAAATGTCAACAGCCACGCCCCAGGTAGATATGGTGTTGATTTATGTTACTGTTTGAAAATAATAATAGCTGAGAAACACACACCGGCATATCTCTTCCATTTCTTTTTGGGTTCTGCCATATCCCACGGGATCAGTGAGGTGTGGTCTAGAGCAACGATCTTAAACTATTGTTCATTATCAAAATAACTCAACGCATCAAATAAAAATGCAATAAGCAAAAAAGTAATATCAAAACATGTTTGAAGGGAACTTCTCCCTTATTTATTTCTTTAAATAAGTCCAATTTAAATGTTTGGGGTTTTTTTAAATTAGTATTTCATCCCTGTGTTTATTTCTTCCAAAATACAATTTGAGGCTTATGATGAAAGCTTTCCAGGATTCTTCTCCATATAATGGACGTGAAAAGCCTCCGCGATGCACGTCCACGACAGCCCAAAATAGAAAATTCTGTCATCATTTACACTGCCTGTGTGACTTTTTTTCTTCTACGGAACACAAAAGAAAATGTTTGGAAGAACATTTCTCAAAATATCTTCTTTTTGTAAAGAGTCATATACAGGTTTTGATCAACGTTAAAAATGAATAAATGTTGATAGAATCGTGTTTGAATCACTAAATAAACCCCCGTCCCGGTTTCAGTATATGGGGTGAGTTACTACACAGGGCGTCCTATATTAACACACAGGGACGCTGCTTGTGGTTGCAGTTGCTGAAAGTCGGCTAGACTGAGGCATTTATGAAGGATTACTTGGGAGTGTTTAGAAAGGAATTACATCTTTTTAGTGCAGAGAGCAGAGATTGGATAGTCACGTCCACATAGTGATGAACTTTCCTTTTTGACTTATAGGTCAGAGGCAAATGATCTAGCATTGAGGATGGCCTGGCAGTACACCGGCCACAAAGACATCATTACACTGGAGAAGTAAGTCAACAACACACCGTCCTCTTAATCTGCACCTAAACAGTAACCAGGTTCTTAGTAGCGAGAAGCCCACCGCTCAAATATTAACTTCATCTTATGCTTTGTGGATCTGAAGTCAGGGTGGAGAACCTTCCCGTTATTATGTTAAAGTGATAGTTCACCAAAAAATGAACATATTCTGTCATCACACACTCGTGAAATATATATAAAATGTTATAAGGTGAGATGACGTTTGTGTGTGTTTCTCCTGCAGTGCTTATCACGGTCACGTGTCATCGCTCATTGATATCAGTCCATATAAGTTTCATCAGATGGTCGGTGCCAAGCAGAGCCAGCATGTGCACGTGGTGAGTGTTGTAACATGAGTCGCTCAATGTGATATAAGGCCGCATGCACACGCTCCCAAACTATTTGTGAAGTGAACACAGACCAAAGAGGTCAGTGCTTCTAAAATGTAGACTCTCTTGCTAAATTATGTTTAAGCATTTGACAGACCCTGCATTCCAAAGCATTTTACAACGCATGCATTGATCAGCGCAAGCCTTTTAACTGTGCAAGCCCGTAAAAAGTTATGAGACCACTCGTATAGTGATTTAAGAAGATATCAATTTTGTGTTTTTGTCTAATGGTCATTCCGTACTATGCATAGTGCACACAATTTGTATAAACGACTGTGAAAATAATGTATTTTGTGTTGCTTGGAATGCATATCCAATTTATTGACACGTCTCAAGGGTGTGCATGTGTGTGCGTGCGTGGTGATCACTATTGTGTTACGTATTAGTGAGGCAGATCAGCATGCGTTGCCGTTTGTCGTGCATTTTTGATGAGATGTGTGTATAAATATCCTCCCTCCTGTTTCTGATGCCTCTGAGGTCAAACTGCATGTTTAGAGGACACTGAAGCACAATACAGCAGACTTGAATGTGATCCTCGCTATGGCTTTGAAATGCCGTTCCACAAATAGTAATCAGGCCATCCCATAATAGTATTTTGCATGAAGCGGTTGAGATTAGGTTCAGATTGCTTTTCTTCTTCTCTTTTTAATAAATTAGCTATAGAGGAACTCATTTCAGAGCTGTGTCGATTCTCCTCTTATTTCTCACTGTTTTGTAGTCTTCAGCAGAAAGATTCTTTATGGAGTTATGCAGCCCGACGAATAGTTGGGAAGTGGATTGCTAGGCATGAAAATTGATGCTAAGTTGAAAATGTAAAAACGCAAAAAGGTTTCTTTCTACTGTTAAAGTCTATAGAAGTCTAAGAAACGTCCCTACAAAGATATGAAAACAAACATGTGTGTGTGTTTTGGGCGAGTATTGTTATTAATTGTTTAATAAGAATGTAATTAAGTTTATATTAATAAATTGAATCTATATTTATTTTCAAATGTTTTTTTTAGGTAATTCCGGTTTCGTTTTAAAATTCGTCTAAGAATTTTAATTTCTTGTTAGTTTGAGTAATATTACCTCAAACAATGATTTAAGTTCGGGGCGGAACATTCTGTTCCTCTGACCAATCGAAGAACAATCATCATGTTGTGCCATTTTGGTGAAGCTATTAAGATGGAAATGACACACTTTACTTGAATTATCACATATTTATATTCATTACATTTATCTCTATGATACAACTCCAAAATCCAAGTGTACACTTCACAGTATAGTTATAATCAATTATAGTTATTCAAACCTGAATACATTTATTTGTTCTGCTGGACACAAAGAAAAAATTGTTCTAAAAATATTAGCAACTGAGATTTCTGATGCACCATTGACTGCCATAGTAAATAAATATAATGGTAGTCAAAGGTGCTCCAGAACAGTTTGTTTTCCTAAACTCTTCGAAATGTCTCATTTTGTGATCAACAGAACAAAACAACTATACAATTTTTTTCCTACAATATTTTGTTCTATCTCAAGTAATTCATGACAGAAACGTCAATTTAGGGTGAACTATCTTCACTGTAAATGTATTAATGCTAATAAAATAATTCTGCAGGCTCTCAGTCCAGACATCTACAGAGGCAAATATCGTGAAGACCACCCGGATCCTGCCACTGCCTATGCTGATGATGTCAAAGACATTATTGAAGATGCTCACGGCAAGGGACGTACGGTGAGTGAAACATTCACAGAAATCAACATCACTGGCTGTTTAGGCACTTTTTAGCTTGTTTCATAATAAAATGACAATACATCATTTGTGTTGTGAAAAAATGTAAATGAATCTTTTCCTGTAAAATCTCTTTAATTCTTCATCATTAATTGATTTCTTAATTACCCTTTTCTTTTCCCTCCCCACCTGTTGCTGTTTCCTTTCTCTCCAGGTTGAACAGAGAAGGGAATGTTTGTGCCTCCTCAAGGCCTGAAGACTCACTGAAATGCATGTGCATCTTCAAACAGCCCTTTAACCCTCTGTTTCAGGAAAATGGGGATGGGGGTCATTACGTTACACAGCCTTATAGCAGAAATTGTGAGATTGTGACTTAAATCTGTCATAAGTGTCAAAATCACATGACGATTCTCTTACATCAGCTGTCTTTCTCATGAGCTCATCTTCATGTTATTTTGTGGACCGTCTTGTGTTTTTTCACCTTTCTTTTACTTAACAAAGCAGCATTTAAAAAGGACGCTTCTACCAGTGGGACCTTGCGTGTGTTACCGTTAGGGTACGAGGGTCTCATGTGATGTTCTCTTGTGTAGATTGCTGCTTTTATTGCGGAGTCGCTGCAGAGTTGCGGAGGACAGGTCATTCCTCCGGTCGGCTACTTCCAGAAAGTGGCACAGTATGTACTACTAGTGACAGTATGCTTGACCGGCTCTGTATGAATCATTTTACAAAATTGCTGCTTTTCTGCTTCACTTATTAAGTAACAGTTGATCTCTATATTATTGCTTCTTTTTTTGTTTATTTTGTGTTTTACCTTTCATCCTGTCTCAAGGGTCTCTTGATTTTGCCTATAATATTTTAAACTTTTCATTTTGTGCTTTTTAATTGATTTCTGTTTTCCCCCACAAGTACTGAAGTATTCTTTGAAATAGGGAAATCCCTAAATCCTTGAACCTTACCAAATATTAGTACATGAGTACATGACAGTATTTACAACTGTTATTCAATTCATTATAGTCAGCAAGGTTATTTTAGTTTACTCAAATTAAAACGTTGAAAATGTTCCTACTAATTGAAATCAAATCAAATATGGACCTAAAAATTATTGGAAAAACTTGACTAAGGCAAAATTTAAATGTTGCCTCAAAAATAAACGGAAATGTAACGCAGTTAAATTATAACAATAAACTATAACTAAAACAAATATTAATAAATCTTCTGTAGCAACATAAAAAATAAACCAATAAATTATAAAATGACAAAAGCATATACCAAACTGTTTATACTTTAACTCAAATTTAAATATTAATAAAACTAAATAAAACAAAAATAAAAACTATAATAACTTTGAAAGTCTGCACTTCAGAACACTGTAGTATACATTAACATTGTAAATATTGCAATATGCTATAATTTACTTTAGTGTCCTATAGTAAATCCTAAAGTATACTATTTTATTGTACTATTTTAATGTCAAGTTTTTTCAATTACAAATGAAGAGTTCATTAAAACTTAAAAATCATGTTTTTACTGTGCATTCCAACTGCAGTTGAGCTGTTTTATTAAGTTATAATAACACAAAACATACAGCTAACTAACACAAGAAACACAATAAAAACATGATGATGTAAATTTAAAATGAAGAAAATAAATAAAAACAGAGTTATCTGTATTTGCAAATTAACTCTTCAAATATTGAATTAATTAATTGAGTAAAAAAAACAATCAATGCTTTATCAGTGTTCATAATGGAGAACAAAAATCTTGCACTCGGTCTAGTTTGAAACCGTACATTTATTCATACATAAATCACATTATGTCCAAGTCTGCATTCTTCAAATGTGTGTATTTTTGAACATTAAGCAATTTGTACATGTGTATTATTATGTAACTCTTGTTGTTCCACAGGCATGTGAGACAAGCAGGAGGCATTTTCATTGCCGATGAGGTTCAGGTGGGCTTTGGCAGGGTGGGTTCGCACTTCTGGGGGTTCCAACTACAGGGAGAAGATTTTGTACCGGATATCGTTACTATGGGCAAACCCATTGGAAATGGCCATCCGATGTCATGTGTCATCACCAGCAGAGAGATCGCAGAGGGCTTCAAGTCATCAGGAATGGAATACTTCAACACGGTGAGGACAAAAACACACGACCCTGTGGCACTGACAGACTCATAATGGTGCAGATGAAACTTTAATGAAGAGCTATTCAGCTCCTGTCGTGTCGCCTCAACATTGAATAAACAAATGCTAAAACTCTGTAGGGTTGATGTTTAATTTTTGATTTAGCATTGAACAAGAACATTCAAAACAACTAGTTGCATTGCTTACAAAAAAATGCGACCAATTCCTAATGTAAGACTAAAATCCAGTCCCAGGTTTCTTGTAGTTGAAGAAAGTCTGTCTTTGTTATCTTCAGTTTGGTGGTAACCCAGTATCATGTGCCATCGGACTGGCTGTGCTGGATGTCATTGAGAAGGAGGACCTCCAAGGAAACGCCCTGAAAACTGGAGGCTACCTGACTCAGCTTTTAGAAAATCTCAAAGAAAGACATCCTTTAGTGGGTGATGTGAGGTTAGTTCATAACCCAAATTAGAAACTTAGTCATATTATTAGAAACTGTTTTAATTCTATTTCTACACATGAGAAGGAAAAGTCACAGAGGAGATCTTTCTTACCTCAATTATTTCTCCTAGACATCAATGCGGGTTAAATGGAGAGCAAATGCGAAATGTTCCAGTCTTGTGCATCTTAGATATTTTATCTTCGAGAAATCTCACAAATGTCTCCAATAGAGTCTCAGAAGAGATCTCAAACCGAGCGCAGATTTGTTGAGTTAAAAGTCAATGTTATTGAAGATCTCAATGTGAAGTCAAACATTTCCCATCAAATTTATAAGCAATTTTATGAAACGAAGCGCAACCCTTCAAATCTTTTGAGCCATGAAAGAGCAAAATCTGAGCAAGAAAACTTTGGGTACACTTGCCACAGGTTGTCATTTAACATTTAGTCATTTAGCAGAAGAGGGAAACAAGGAAAGCAATTGGAACAACATAAAGACAACAAAAAGCATAAGTGCAATAAAAACTGCTCTCATAACAGCCAGTATACAGAGCTTTTTTACGGTGTGAATTGAGGCCAGTGTCCCACCGTCAAAGATCATTTAATGTCACAAACCTTTTCACAATATTGCATTGTAAGAAAGCCGCTTTACATAAAGAAAAACGCAATTAAGGAAAAATACAAATGATAGAACATAGGAAAATTGTGACATATATAGATCACATGTTATTATAGAATATGTACAAATTTGTTTGCAGTGCACTTGAACCTTGATGTTGTTTTTGCGAGAGATTTTTGACATGATGCAGCCTCATGGTGTCGTAAGTCTTGTGTAAATTATTTGCTCCGGGTTGTCTGCGATAGACAATGAAACTATGTCTGGATTGCCCGTGGGTTCGAAAGCAGCAGGTCGATAAACATGTTTAAACATGATCCGCTATTCTGTTTTCTAGGGGCCGTGGACTTTTTGTCGGGGTGGAACTGGTGAAAGACCAGAAGAAGCGAACACCTGCTACAGCCGAAGCTCAGGATGTTATTTATAGGTTTGAGTCACAAGCCAAGTTTCTTAATGTTGAAATGATTTTTTAATTGACCTTTAAAAACACTTTTGCACTCTATGCATTTGTCAGACGCTTGTATCCAAAGTGACTGACCGTGCCTTCAATGTATTTTTATCAGCATGTGTTTCCTGGGAATCGAACCTATTGACCTGCGAGTCGAGTTCCAGGAACACAAACCTGACACTGCTGTGAATATAAAATGATTCGATTCTTTTATCATATCAAATATGCTTTTATCTTTAAAGACTGAAAGAGCAACGGATCTTGCTAAGCGCCGACGGTCCACACCGCAACGTTCTGAAGTTCAAACCTCCCATGTGCTTCTCTGAAGAGGACGCTGAACTCGCCGTTGAGAAGATCGACCAGATTCTGACGGGTACGTCTGGCAAGTCAAAACCTGGTTCGGCGATGATGACTGTGTAGGGTTATAATCCTGCTAGTAATATCTGCGCTATTTTTGTGTCTAAAGACTTAGAAAGGGCACTGAACCTCTCCATGCCTGAATCGACCATCTCAGAGAACGGACATTGTAAGAGAAAGGTAAATATCTTTATATCTTAAGATATAAATCCAAAAATGCATAAAAATCTATGGATTTAAAAATGTGCTTTGCTTCTGGTCCCAAGGAACCCAGTGAGGAAAACAACCCTGTTCATACTTCAAACGGCAGCAGCCATAAGCAGACCAACACACATCCACACATCAACAAAAACAAGAGAATAAGAACTTAACGCACCACACACAGATACAACATCTGAACTTCTTTTAACGACACACTATTTAATTATGTCCATGATTTGTAACATTTTTCCATGTTTTAATGGATCTGTATGACCATTGTAAGTTTACCTTGCCATGAATATTTTAGTTGGTGCCGGTCAGAGCGTCATCTGCATTTTGCGATCTAAATGAAATAGAACTACCCAATTTTAGCAATAAAGACTTTTACACATCTGCTGCTTTGAAAATGACTAGTAAGCACACATAACATTATGGTTATTTTGCATATTTGTTGGCCAGTGACTTAAACTGCTTGGTTATAGAAAGACAACAGGCAATGATGTACACGGTGTACACCAAATGTACCTTGAACACCACTTGTTTTGCAACAGGCTGTACAAGTGTACACATACCTGAGCAAACGCACAGTCAGCATGTTCTTATGGCGTCTGCCACAAAAAAAGTGCTGGAGAATCACTCTCATGTCTGATAGTAATGGAGTGGAAAATGCCCTCCGGATAAAAGGCAATGTGGAAAAACAAGCTGACCTGGAAGAAAATGTATATTTATTACAATATTCATTTAAAATAAAAAAATGTCCGTTTACTACATAAAGCCCCTGAAAAAATGAAGAGACCATTACAAAATTATTTTCAGTTTTCTGAATTAACTTATTATTGGTGTGTGTTTTGGTAAATTGATCTTTTTTTCTCCCAAATTTCAAATAAAAAATTGTTTCTATTTTGCATTTATTTGCACAAAATGAAACCTGGAGAAACAGGTGAAAATAACAGAAAGACGCTTTGATTTTTTCAGACAAATACTGCAAAGAAAACAGGTTCAGATTCACTTTTAAGTGTTTACAACAGTCAAATTTTAACATGTATTTAGGAAAAGACCAAAAATGTTTAAAAACTATTCTCACTGACTAACAATTAGTTAGGAATAATCAGTTTTACTTTTCATACTTGCAAGTTAAGACCAGTCTTGAAGAAAAGGGGGCATAAACTGTTTAGACTAATCTTACAAGTTAGTCACCTTATTTGTTTCTTCAAGACCGGTCATAACTTCTTCAACTCAGTTACATAAAAAGGTAGATTGGTCTTAATAAAATAAGAAAAGTAAGACCAGTCCTAACTAATTGCCGTCCGGGATAATAGCTTTTAAGACACAGTGCTATGTTTTTATAACTCTGCCCAGTTGCATAAAACACCTTATGTTTTTCCCTTAAGTGTGACTTCTCTTTACCAAAGACAATAGGAGAATAACTCAAGTAAAACTTAAGGTGTATTTAAGGGCACACTTAAGGGAAAATTACACTTTAGGTGCTTTATGAAACCGGGCTGGCCCCTGGTGACTAACTTGTAAGACTAGTCCAAGTAGTTTATGCAACCGGCCCCTGGATTTCTTTCAACTCGCATGCTTCTTGTCATGCTGTCAGTCTTTCACATTGCTGTTGGGTGATTTTGTCACTTTTGTGGTTTGATTTAGTTGAAATTCACCAGACACTGTACTGGAATGACACCAACACATCTAGAAATGTTGATTAAATGAAAAATTTGTAACAGTCTCTTTTTTCCATGGCTGTATTATTGGTTCTTCATTAGGTGAACAAAAAGATTTTGTGTATTTTGTATCTTATGAATTCGTACTTGAAACTAAAAAGGTGAGCTTGAGCATAAGAATCAGAGATTTTTTTTTGTTCAATATAAAAACAGTTTGAAATGGTTGCAAAGCCCAGTTTGGCTCAACTCTTCAATTGATTTAATTCTGCCCTCTAGTGTTTGAAATCATCAACTTCTGAAGTTACCTCGACCGGACAAATGAAGCATTTGATCTTTTTTAACTTGATGACAAAGGTAAATCTTTGAAAAATGGAAAAACCCAAGCCTCACTGCAGTGGAAAGTACATTTGTTTATTATAAAAAACAGCACACCAACATTTTAAGGCCTTTTCACTAGTCGAGCTAAAAGATGTTTAAGGAGATTCCCAAAATGTGTTGTCATGGCCCTCTTTATATACAGTCTGACATTTTATATTAAGAGCATAATTATAATTTAACTTCTCCTTCCCAGTTCATATTCAATTCGGTAAACGTCATTGTTACTCACCAATACAGCAAATTTTGATCGTGTTCATAAACCAGTAACTCAAGAGTTGCATGTCCCTCACAAAAACACACAATTTAACAAACACAAAAGAATGAGAAATTCTGGGGTTGGGAATCAGACTGACATAATAACAGACTGTAGTTCTTGGCACTAAACAGGGTTTTGTGATGCCGCCTCTCCAGTCGTGCCATGGGCCATATTGAAGGTGTTGATAGATGTCGTCGATATAGCATTAACCCATGAGATAACCACTGCAACACAAACACATTCACATCCTAAATACTCTCAGGCCACAATGATATA
This sequence comes from Triplophysa bombifrons, assembly GCA_029783895.1. Taxonomy (NCBI): domain Eukaryota; kingdom Metazoa; phylum Chordata; class Actinopteri; order Cypriniformes; family Nemacheilidae; genus Triplophysa; species Triplophysa bombifrons. The sequence continues at coordinate 38,317,012 of CM056448.1, forward strand.
CCCCAATCTAATTTTAAAGACAAATACGAATTATGCCTACATATTAACATATAACGGTGACATATAACAGGGATGAGTTGTATTTGTTATTTCATCATTTTGTTCATTTAAAAACGTGAGTGAGAGCGTCAAAATAACCTGTAGTATAATATATAATTATGGTTCAATGGGTGATGTAAAATGTAGTAACTTACGGCAGTTTCATTCTCATGAACACTCTGGCCATGAAAAAGCTCAGCAACACGCTGACAAAGCCGATGAAGAGCAGAAGGAAGCGGTTGAGTTTGGGAATGTTTGGAGCATTGGAGCGATCCAGGATTATAAAGCCAAGGCCACCCATAGTGAACAGAAAGCTGGAGGCCAGACCCTCCATGATGTACTGTCCATTCACCCTTTAAAAGAGAAAATATGTACATTCGTAAAGAGATCACACGAGCACTGCAATTCTACACAACACCGACATTCAGATATATTGAATCAAGTTCGCCAAAACAATACACAACCTTCATAATATAGATAAGTACCGACTTGCAAAGGATGCTACAGTACTGTATCACAACAACAAAGTGTCAACGTTTGATTTGAATGACATGAAAGTAGACCAAAAATATAACAAACAATTTCGTTTTTTTTCTTCATATAAATAGCAAATGTTTAATTAAATAGCAGTTTGTTGGTCATGTCTTCTGTACAGTACTTAAAAACATTATATATTTTACTGCTGTCCTTTACATCATAGCCGGATGATAATCCATCCCTTAGATGTTACCTGCAAGGTCCCCACTTACCTACTTATACTCTGCAGTATGCATTAAACGTTTTATTTTGAGTGCACTAAAAAAAGAGCATGGAAGTACTGAAACACACTAACAGAAGTATTGCCCAAATTCACATTGTGACAGTTACAAACACAAACATCAAAAGACAACTCCTGCTTTTAGGTTTTATTCATTGTCTTTATGTATTGATAGACATGTCACAGGCTAGGTGTATCCCATCATGCATCAGGAACTTTCGTGCCCCAAAATTGTAATAGGTCGCAAAGTTATTACATATGAATTGGAGGTGATTTAAATGGTGATTATGTACATTCCTTAAAACATCTCCAACTGTTTTTGTCACTTTATTTTGAAGCATCACGATTACCAAATGTTGTCACGTGTCACATATGCACTACTAAACAAACCTTATTTGAACGTGTTAAAGTGATTTTAAATACTATTTAGGACCGATCATTTGTGAACTGGGACACGGGGCATGTTTTTACAGCCCCATCAGCTGACTGTTATGCATGCGCGCCCCCTGCTGCCCGTATTAATTAAATCTCTTTACCTGTACGCCAAAAAGGCCACTGGTCGCTGATGTCCGTGTTCATCTGTCATCGACCCGACACTCGGAGGTTCAACAATCACATCGTAAATTATACCTGGGAATTACAACAGCGTTATTATAACAGATAGGTGACACCGTGAAGCGAATGTTGACACGCTCGACGAATGCCATCAAGTGTCGCGATAGCGATAAAAAAGCAATGCTTTCGATTCGATCTCGCGGTACTTTGATGTCATGAACCGACCGGTCTGCGCAGCGCCGTATAGTTGTTTAAAAGCTAACTGCTTAGCTACGACAGCTGGTTAACTCTCGAGAATCTTTCACGCTAAACTTGTTCGTCAAATCAAGCTACACACATCAATACACATCCATTGTGAATACTAGTTAGTTGACACACTAATCTATGCACAAGAACTACATACAAGTGTTGAACAAGGGTTAGCTGAATGCTAACGTTAGCCTGATATGGCTCTGAGACGCTTACCACCAGTGATGAGAAAGTATGAAACAATCACAATGGCATAGACGGTCATCGCTGAAGGCATGTGCAGCCATGATGGCTTTTTAAGTTTGATGTTTGGGCATTCCAGTACAGTAAACGGTAAACTTAATAGGGATTCCATGGTTTGATTCGGTGCAGCCTTAATCCGTAGTTCTATCCCCGGTTGATGTTTACGTCACACTGCCCGTAGAGCGACGTGTACAGGAAGCGACTCTCGCGTTTTAACCCAAACTCTCGTAATGAGATATTAGAAATACAGCAGTATGACCTTATTGTCGATTTTAAATCCCATATTTAATTTTACATTATTAATTTAAACCTTTGTGCATTATTTGTACTTACATTTGTACTTCTTTATTTCGGACTTTTGCTAATCAAAGAAAGTATTATAAAACGAACATTAAAATCTGAAAACTGTAAAAACTATGATGATGTACTGTACTTTAATAAATGTGTATATGTCTATTTTCTTGTCTTTCTTAAAGGGAAATACCCCAACCACTGAATGTGCAGTAAAGGAACATCTAAAAACATTTAAAATCGTGAAAAGGTCAATAATTTTTGTCACTCATTTCATAAAGTGAAACCCATATATTATATAGATTCATTACACATAGAGTGAAATCTTTCAAGCCGTTGTTTCTTGATGATTATGGCTTAGAGATCATGAAAACCCAAAATTCAGTGTCTCAGAAAATTTGAATATTACATAGGATCAATAGAAAAAGGATGTTTTAAACAGAAATGTCAGGTTTCAGAAAGTATGTTCATTTTTATGCACTCAATACTTGGTTGGGCCTCCAATTGCATGAATTACTGCATCAATGTGGCGTGGCATGGAGGCAATCAGTCGGTGACACTGCTCAGGTGTAATGGGCACAGGTTGCTTTGATAGCGGCCTTCAGGTCATCTGTGTTGTTTCACTCTATGTGTAATCAATCTATATAATATATGGGTTTCATTTCCTTAAAGGAGTGACAAAAAATATTGACCTTTTTCACGATATTCTAAATGTGCCTTTTTCCCCATTAAGGCAAGTGTTCACCATTGGATGAAATAGGTTTAAAAATCTAGGGCCTGCACTGGATCAACCCACCAACCTTACAGTACAGACCCTAATTCTAACTCTTAGCGAGACCCTGGGGTGAACTGAATTCAACCTGCCGGCCCTTCATCTGGTATGTCCAACACAAATCAATAATTCAACTAATGGGAAAGAAGCGGTGTTCAATGAAAAACTGTTCTAAACAATTCAGTCTCACTTTCTTTCAATATAAACACCCTATAGGCAAATAAGTATGTATTTTAAGTCGTAAATTTCCATGATTGATAGAGTAACTTCATATTTGTTTAAGAAGACTGTTTTGGTTATCTCCTTTGACTTAAAAAATCTGGTTCTTGAACAATTAAACTTTAGGCAAGAAAAACTCTTTAACTAAAATGTAAAAGAGTATTTCACGTGCACATAAACTTTTGATAATGTCTTGGGCATATTTTTTATACCTATTTCTTAAAATTCATGACTTTGTGGGACTTGAAGGCAATCTTTCAATTAGTATTTTTTTAATACCAAATAAAAATAATTTGAATACTTAGTTCAACCCTCAAAACGGTTGGTTTAAAAAAATAGGATTAATATTAGTAGAGATAGCATAGTTGTTTTAAAGTAGCACCTAATATAACGGGGGACACCAAAAATCATTTTCAAATGAGGAAAATCTGCACATGAAAGATGGTTTTCAGATGTTTATTTTATACAACACAAATCCACATTTACTTTGCCTTCTGGCTCTGTGCCTGTGCCTTCAGTACTTTGACAACGATCTTCTGCTCCTCGATAAGGAAAGCTCTCTTGATCCTGAAACATAACAGCCAATGTGAGTCATGTGCTTATACTAAGTATACAGAAATTTATTATTCTAAAAATCCAAATAATCCTTTGTTCAATCATTTTACTAACTACAAAATAATGCAAAGTTTTCATTCTATTACCTGTCTCGTACACACTTGGCGCACATGGAACCACCATAAACTCTGCTGACATGCTTCTTGGTTTTTGACAGCCTCATGAGGACCTGAGGTCTCACAGCACGAATCTGTTCAGCAACAAACATAAGAACATCATTTAAATCTTGTTCAATATAGAGCTCGTTGAAACAAAATATATTTAAGAGGTCATTTTAAACTACCAGAATTGGTTAAATTATTTCATAATCCATTTGATGAACAATTGGTATTTGCTGGGCAATTTTTTTTTCATTTGTTAAACATGCTACGGGAAAAAAATCCGTCTGTGCTACGAGTACATTTTATAGTGTAGCACACTTGCGATACAGTTTGGCAGGTGCATTTGACAGAGCTGCTTTGTGTAAAATGTATTTGTTATTGTGCTTGTTTGTGTGTGAGGTAAACTCACAATTGAACGGTGCACCACTATTTGTTTATCGATTAAAACAGCATTGATCTAGAGCCCTATGATCTGTGCAATGTGGGAAAACATCGAACGAATCACTAAAGCAGAATTCTACTGTTTAAATATGTCCTCTGCTTGTTCTGTGTGACTACGAGTGAATTAGTTGCACACTTTAACATGACACTTGTGGATTTGTCTGTATCTCACTAGTCACTATACAAGGATGTGAACACATGAACTTAATCCGCAGAGCTGTTCCAAGTTTATTTTACGAGCGTTTCACTGTTTGTGTGAAGCTATTGTCAAACAAGCTGAAGCTCAAGTGTCTCCGTGACCACGCTCTAAAAATAAAAGTCTGCTTAAATTGAACCAGATGATAAAATAATTTACTTACACAGTTGGTAATAAACACTATAGTATACTTAATTTTTACTATAGTAATGTTCAAATATGAAGTATTTTTTGGACAAATGTATTTACTACTGTCTCAAGTGAAAAAAATGAACAATTATTTGGCCCCAATTTATCAATCTTTTCAGTTACCTGTACTTTTTTTGATGACCTGCACTTCTGTGTTTTTTAAGATGATGACAGACTACTTTACCTGCGCTACGAAACTTTTAAACTCTGTAGAACCTGTGCTATGTGCAAAAAAAGTTTACTTGCAGCCCTGGCTGTAGTCTACAGAACTCACCTAAATATCAAAACATCTGAGACTGTATTTCAGACAGTTTTATCCTCAACATGTTTATACAAGTGTGACATAAATCTTCAAGATTCCAGTATAGTACAGAAAGGACCAAAATGAACATGCGACTAGTTAATGAAACTGTGTTTTGTTCCCAGCTGACTAACACCATAATAAGAAACTGTAATATAAAACAGTTAAAATGATGAAGAATGACCTTTAATAGTGTGTCTGATTCAAATCAAACTGCTTTCTTAAACATGTCTCATAGCTCAACAGGTAGAGCATAGAGTTAGCAGCACAAGAGTCACATGTTCGAATCTTAGCGAACACATACTGCTATCACTTTGTAAAAGCATCTGCCAAATGCACAACATTTGTTGACAACTTTTTATAGGATCCCTAAAAAGTTCATTTTCCTCCCAGACCTTCCTATACCAACAAATCAGTGCTCACTTAACATGGAAAACCACAAAAAATAAGAAAAAGTGCGTTTTAGACAGCTGCATGTGTACTGTGACGCTTGTCTCAATATAAAAGGAAAAACTTGCCATTAAAAACAAATCAAATTCATGCATGTGACAGACATTTTAATGCATCATAAGGTATGTATCTTTTATCAATGTGTATTCCATAGGGATCAAGTCCATCACATCTATCTATTGAGCTATATGAAGTTTTCCTATAAGCAAAAACCTGCATTTTCAATGCCATGCTTTAGATATATATATAGTTGAATACTTACACCACGCAGTCTACCAGGGCAGATTCCGCATGCTGATTTGGGTGCTTTGCCGGCCTTCTTGGTATACAGGTATACAACACGGTTACCGGGGGTACGGGACCTGAATCACATAATAAACAATCTCATGAAGGACAGTTTAATATTTGCACAAGACAAGTGTATCAGTGGTACAGGAGATGAGAGATGCTGTACAGCCCGGAAGAAACGTATTCGCACAAATGCATGTACTCACAGTCTGGTCTTGTTTGAAGTGGTGTTGTAGGAAAGCCTACGACGGTATGTCAGACGCTGCACCATTTTGACCTGAAAATAAAGATTTGGAGTCATTTCTGCACACGAGCGTTTACCTCGAGTTTATTAGCATAGCCAGTTTAGCACGTCATAGACTGGTTTAATCTTTTCTTAGAAATCACCGGGGCAACTTCACAAATGTATTTGTGTTACACATTCTACCCTCTTGTAATTTAACAACATTTTAAGATAGAAACGCCACACGATGATGTTGACGCAAAAAAACAACTTCAGTTTCAACACTAGCAGCAACGTAATGTTTTTAGTACCCAAACGGACCAAATTTCGCAATGATTTGCACAGTAAGACTTTAAACTACATGTGTAAAACTAAATCTCGTATGTTTTGTCTTTTAGAACGACAGATTACAGTGGATGTTTCAGACATTTTTCAGGGGAAAAATAATCCGCCATACCTGCTATCACTGCAGACGGAAGAGGAGGGACGAACGCCGGGTGAGAGTTCAAAATCCTGCCTGCGCCGGAAGCAGAATAAAAGCCATTGAATTTAAAATGTGTTTTGCGTATTTAGGCTAGAAAGAGGAACACAAAAAGCTCATTTATAGCTAGCGAATATCTATGTATACAATATTGTTAAAAATACTAAACGATACATATATTATAATATTTCAAATGATACTTAAGTATTATATGAAAAAATAACGACACTTTACAATAATGTTACAATAACTACATTAGTCATTATCAAGATCTGTATCAGAATCAGTTAACAACCCTTTTACTGTAAAGTCATAATCTTGTAATTTAAAGATTTAACGATTTGAAAAGGGATCTTAATTGACTCCTGGGCAAATATGTTGCCTGAGTAACATTAATGTGTCATTTATTAATATGAAATCGTCGTTTTCAATAGTTCAAAAAACAAACGACAAAAACAAAATGTTTTAACAAATATTTAATACAAATATTTTACATAGGACATTTTTTAGACACCGAATTAGAAAAGTGCGGTTCACCTCTTTACCATCAGGTGGAGACAAATACTCATGAATCAATCGCGATGATTTCAGAAAACAGCCAAACTCTGAACTTTTCCATTTATATTTTGTTAAAATGTATATTGTGCAGTGTGTTTGTATGCAGTTTCAACAGTAATGATAACGCAGTGTTTGTTGCTGTCGTTTTTGTGACCCCGGTGAGCTGTAAATCAGGGTTTAAAGACACGGCTACAAGGGGTCATGCAGGTAAAGCAGCCAATCACATTCTACATATACACCTGGGTTCGTGGTGGTCATGTCCTCACGTGATCACTGTTATGCATGGAATGCATTAATGCAGGCTGGTCGCTAGAGCTGTTGACCCCACTGGAAAAGGTAATCTGCTGTGAGCAAAGGCCACTGTCCCCACCCTTGTAAAAGTTTTTCTTAAGGTTAATTCATGTAAAGACAAATATCACTGTTGAAAAAAACATCATATGCTGGTTTGGTGTGTTTTGATGCTGATTTGCTTGTTTAAGCGGGTCATATGGTTGTATAAACTGGTCACGTGCTGGTCCTTAACTGGTTTATGCTGGTCAAACCAGCATCAAAACATACTTTACCCAGCATAGGCTGGTATGTTCAATGGCGATTTTAAAGTCTTGACATTCATAATAAAACAGTGAGCCATTTGAAAAAAAATGCATAAAATTTGATCTTTCTCATACAAAAGTATAGAACACAGAACGCATGTTCAAATGAAGGGTTACTCATCACACAGTGGGTTTTCATGCTCAGTGAAACACACAAACCACCCCTTTCCCTTCACATCCTGTAATGCTGTGACCTGTAACTATTACCCCAAGGCAAGTTTTCAAGTCAGCTAAACTTGACCTATACGCCCAGCCTACACCATATGAGACGCATAGATTTCTCAAGTGGAAAAACTGCAAGAACCTATAGATGTTCTTTTTGCAAAAATCTTTATTGTTTAACTTTGTCATCATATGGAGGTCCACACTTTGACTTAAAATTAACTAAAAATATTAAATTCTATAAATCATCAGAGTTGAGCTCACAGATCTGAAGGTTTTCCAGCAATAGTGAGTAAAATAGGTGAAAGGTCAGTCACAATTTGGTGCTAAATATACTGTAGTTGTGTTAACATCTCACTAGCAAGTGTTTGCAGGGTCGAGCTTTGAGGTGGCACTCCAAATTCAACATTACAGTCTGTGCACTTTCCATCCCACCCTTAGGAATCTTACACGCCAGGAACATTCTCAAATGACACCACCATCAGTTGTGTCACGCGAGTATACTTTTACAGATGTCCATCTTATCTCTCATTCTCTCTTCGTCTTTGTGTACTTGTGAGTTTTTAAGAATAGAGTTGAGATCTATTACAGCATTGTGGGTGTTAATCATGAAGCCTTTGAGAATTTTTGCGTTCACCTCATACTGTAACAGAATATTGTCAAGCACCAGGGCCAAATGTGGATGTATGATCAAAAACATTCCTGTGTCATCTTTTGTCAGAACACACAGATCATCTCTTAAAGTGACAGTTCACCAAAAAAAGAAAAATTCAGTCATTATTTACTCACCCTCTTGTCATTTCAAACCTGAATGACTTGCTTTCTTCTGAAGAACACAAAAGAAGATATTTGGAAGAATGTTGTTAACTGAACCCCATTCACTTTGCTTTTGTGTCCATACAATAGAAGTGACTGGGATCCTGTGCTGTTCGGTTCCAACTTTCTTTAAAATATCTTCGTTTGTGTTCCATCACTGTGGAAAGAAACTCATAAAGGTTTGACAAGAGGGCGAGTAAATTATGATTTTTCATCAATTTAAGGCTAAAGTCACCAGAGGCACACACAAACAGATGCATGTATACTTTACCTTGAATGCACAGCTTTAGATAAACATGTCTTGACTTAAAATGTTTACTTCCCAAAGGATCATTGACCTATTTGAGAAAATCTGAAGCACATTACAGTATTGCAATTAACTTTAAAAAGTCAAACGTTTTTATATTTATTTAAAGAATTAAACAACAGAATCTGGACAAAATCTGTACGTATAATGATATTATTGGTTTAAGGTGTGAATACTCCTGTTGACCACTGTAAATGTTTTTATTTGAAGGTCTTAAATAAGACAAATAATACAACACATAAAAATATGAAATCAATAAAAGTCAAATACTTGATGAAATTCCCCAGGACTTGTTCAATGACAACATTTTTGCACAAAGTAAACAGCATTATAACACAAAAGTATATTCCCTGCACGCAGTAAGTGCTGTAATGGGGTGATACATAATGTATTTCATATGCTTCATATAGGTTCTATAAAAATTGGTTTATACAGCTCAATATGAAACTGTCTTACAATCATGCATTTGCCGGTGTGAGGTCACAAAGCATTTTTCAGAGTGACTTGGTTAATAAATATGAGTCTGCTTTTTTGTGTTCAGCCCAACGGCACGTACTACATATCCTTGGCAAACGGTAGCTTAGAGAGTAAATATACGATACGACGCCGATCACATTCTTTATCCTCTGTTGTCTTTTTTAAAATAAGCCCTGAGCAAATGGTATTGTTAACAAGCATCACAATCAGTTAAGTGAAGACACTTTCCTCATGCTACTAATCTAAACTAATCCGCAATAATACATTATTAATTTATTAACTTGTGCTAATAACTGATAAGATACACTTCAAAAGTCTGTTTTTTAGTGAATGAATGCAATGCAGTAGATGAAAGATTGCAGTTAACCCACAAATAAAGCCAAATTTATTCTTTCAGACCAATATGAGTTTTTTTCTTCATCTGCCATCATGTATTGCTGAATGTATTGTGTGACATTTTTATTGTACGGAAAACAGCTGTATGAACATCTTATTTGCTAAAAATATCAGCATCTGTGTTCCACAAGTACTGCCATACTAGTTTGGAACAACGTGAGGGTGAATAAATAATGAGAGAATTTATTTTCTAGGCGAACAAACCCTTCAAGAATTTGGCACACAATTTCATTTGATAAGTACATGGTGTTGCAAACTCTGTGTATTTTTTACTCTGCAGGATTGGGTATGATGAAAAAATGTGTTCACTCTTCCCATTTACTGCTCATGCGAACAAGGCGATTGGAGATGCATTATTTAACCCGGTCATTCCTTGGCAAGTCTCCATATTAATGAATGCCATTCTGTCCTCTTCCGTGTAATGTAGGCAGGTGTTATCATCTCAGTGGGCAGATGGGCACAGCCCTGAATTCTACAGCTGTCGCAAAGAGCCTCGGCATTACAGATCACGTACATGCCGCAGTCAAAACTGTTCTGCTGCGAGGGGCACTGCCCCTCCACGAATGGCACTTTACCCCGAGCACCCAGAAAAGCCTCCAGCTTGGCTGAGATACGGCGGGCGTGCAGGGAGTTGCCTCCGCTCTGGGAGTCGTAGTGCGTGAACTGGTTGTTGTCACGCTGATACATAAGCAAGCTCCAGTGGGAGCCACCTGCCGTCTGGTTGGAGTTGTCATTGACGGCCAGGAACACCCAGCGACGAGACGCGAGACTCAGAGGCTCCAGGAAGATGGAGAGCTCCTCTTGGCAGGAGGCGTGTTTGATAAACTGGGTGACCTCAGGGCTGATGAAACACACAATTTCGCCCAGGTTTCTGAAACGCTCGGTTGAAAAGTACTCAAAGGCAAATCCGATGACCTGATCGTTGAGCCAGTGAGGACCGTCTAACAGTGCCACATCAGAGCGCCGCAGGAGACTGTCCTGGAAGCTCAGAACCACCTGATCCATCCTCCAGTGATATCAGCAGTTACTGCAGTGAAGAACATACAATACACTGTTTTTGATTTAAAAGCCATTTAATCACATCAATTCAACTTACGAATCATACATGTATCATGTAATTAAAATAAATAGCTATATTGTTAATCTCTAATATATGTTCTGTGTATTTACATTCACGACTTGTTTTTGATTCATTATGTATCTTTGCAGGTTATTTTTATGTAAAGCCCATTGACTGATCTTTGGACATAAACCTTTGTACATGTCTATAAATATATGCCATCTTTGAGTATATTCTGTATTGGAATGAATGTCAGTTTACCACCATTAGTTTCATCATGGTAACGTTACCCGTCTTTCTATCAGTACTTCTTACTCTATGCACGTCCTTAAAATATACCAGGCAACTACACTGTTGTTTTAAACGACAACGTGCTTTATTTAATATAAAAATATGAATAAAAGCTCATTAGATTGCAAGACGCTTACAAATTATTCAGACGAATAATGCACCGCGCTCTGATCCAGGCCAACCAACGTAACATTATCAAAGCAAAAACACTTTCATTCTCTACTTTCTTTACGTTTAGATGAATATACAATTACATAAATTATTATATGACAATCTCACTTATCCTACCTCGACAAAGCAACGGAAAAGTGAACTCTCATAACGTCAACTGCGCACACCCTCAGCATCGTGCCGTAAAACTATCAACAACGTCGCAATTTTCCCACATCTTGCGACAGTATTGAGGGGCAAAACGCGATCTCCCCTCACACACACGCCCCTTTCTATTTGCAATGGTGATTGGCTCACCGTCATGACGCAACAACTAGCGCAGCGCTTCTCTGGAAAGGCCGCCGCCCAACGCCACAGCTGACCCCGCCCCGATTCCCGGAGCCTCGGCGTGTGCGCGCGTGGAGCGCGCGTCCGAGCACAGATGAGGAGCAGCACTGATTAAGCAGAAAAAAACAGAAAGGAGTTTCAGCGGACGACTCCCACGAGAGAAGAAACGCGGCACTTTGGGGAATTTTCAATGGGAAAAAGCTTGTAGTCATTTTTTAAAGCAGAATGGCACCGTGGCGCGTGTGTTCGGACACGGGAAAGTTCACGCAGAAGAAATTCTGAGAGAAAAATCTTGGATATTAGCGGACTCGAGCTACGCTGGGTTTGATATTTCTTAAAGGAGACGCGCCGCGCACGGATTTGTTACGTTGTATCCAGAAAGGTGAGGTGTGTTCTTGTGATGTTCACATTTGTACTTTTGTGTGCTTTGAATCGTACGGACAAACTTCATTCCCATTAAGGCATTCTCTGCAGCCAGACATGAAAGTTGCTTTATGTTTATTTATGGTGATACGCGCAGCACTATATTGTCATGTGTCTTATGGTCTGGTGTCAATAATTGTCATGTTGTGTGAAGGAAGAATGTAACGTTTCAGACAGGCTGAATAAATACATTTAAGTGTGTCTGCGTGACAGATGTCCAGGGTGGAGTTGAAGATGAGGGTGTGCATGTATTATTGAGGGCTCAGTTCTGGTGCTGCAGTCATCATGGGCCGAATGTGCACAGTCATCCGGACCAGGTCAGAATGAGCTCAGTGTCATCTTGGTCCACACTTAAGTCCCTGTTGAAGTGTGTAACTGTCATTGCATTAGAGAACAAAGTGCCATCTGCAAACAAATTGTACTAAAGCTTTTCTGAGAATTGGCGTAACTTGCTTGAGCCAATTTTGACAAACTTGTTGTCCCAGGCAGAGTGATTGGCATATTGAGAGTTAATTCTCCATCAAGTTACTAGCAATGTCGTTAGAAAAGCAGCACATTGCATTAACTAGACTATAAAGCTTAGACTCTTGATACTTTTGAGACCTTGTTCCTTTTTTTACAGTAAATGCATTTCTTTTGTTGTTCTTTCCGATGTTTGCTTGCAATGCACCTTCCTAGACTTGTTGTTTGTAGTGACACTTTTTTACCAAGCGTTCAATTGCATCACTGTACAGTTAAGTGGGACACATTTCTCTCATTTTTGTGTCGATCAAGGATAAATATTTCAGGAGAGCTATGTGTATTATCGGCAGAGGAGCACAGGTGATCTTGGGAATGCAAAGTGTCCGTCTCAGCTGTTAGGGTGGGATGAGAGATTGGGTCTTTACTCTAGACTTTACTCTAACAACTGGTCTTCTGGTCATGACACTCAAAAAACTGTCTAAAATCCTCAAAGAGAATCAGGGGGTGCATCGTGCATGCATGAGGCTCCTGCATGCGCATGTTTGATTTTTATGACAATGGAGGGTAATACCGAGTTGTTGTTGTTGTTGTAACAGTTGTGATAACTGTGGTATTTTTGTTTCGGTTACTTTTTATAGAAAGTGTTCCATCCTAGAGATGGCTCACATTCGACTGTTCACTATGTGCAGTTTTTTGCAGGTTTAAAATTCTCTTTTATTAAATATTTATATGGATCAGAAATAGATGCTGCATCATTTAGCCTGGAAGAGAAAGCAGGGCTGAGTTAGAACACAGAGCGACTCTGGAGATGTTCAGTATACTCGGTATGATGTGTCGTTTTTGTACCTAGGAATAGGAGGATATGCCCATAGGAAGCAGTGAAATTGAAGGCCTTAGAGTAAATTTTTCAATCTGACCGGATTATACGGTTGTTGTTACAGTGAAAAAGTTTTTGCAAGCTATACGGTCTGAACTTCTCAGGGTGGCATAACAGAGATGTCTCAACCTGCTAAACTGTCATTTTATCTCTGAAATATGAAGTCAAAGATTTTAGCTCCGCTGCAGACAGTTGGCTATGTAACTGAGACAAATTGCGGACTTTTGTAAACAGAGTCTGACAGCTGACGGGGGGGTGAATGGGTCGTATGGCGGGGCTCTAAATAACTGAAACCAGCAGTAGTTATTACTTCTACCGTTTGTCTGAATTTTGGCGTCTTTTTAATTTTTTGGTTAGCTTATGTAAAGTATTGTGCATTAGTTTGGTTAACTCTTTAAAAAGATATTCAGTATAAAAGACATTTTGTTTGCTGCGTATGCCAAATCGAAGGTGGAACTTGTTTTATTCGGTTGATACTGTCGAAACGTTTTCCAAACGAATCCAAATGTACTATAGTCTTATAGTTTTTACAGCATTTTCTACATTAAGATTTAATCTTTTACAACTTTAGCCATTGAAGCTGGCACGGCTTTAAAAGGAAGACAAAGAAATAAATCAGAGATGCAAAATGCGACATTTTTGATCCGGACCAACATGGGCCAGCTCTTATGTTGTGTTTAATTTATTTTATCCTCTATAATTAACACGTCAATCTACATTCATGACGACTTATTAAAGACCTGTTCTCAGTTTTACAGAAATGCTTTTGCACCTTTTAAGACAGACCATCGGCTATTAAAATGTCTTTACCTGGCCTGTGTTGGTTATTTGGGGATTTTCTGTTTTGTGTCATTGCAGAAGAGTTTGCCTACGTCCTCTCGAGTTATACATCTTCAGTTAGATAATAGAGCAGCTACATCCATTAGTATCATTAGCTTTTCATCAGTCTGTGCTGGTGATGAGCGTCTGCATCGTGCCTCTGTTATCCCTCAGGACCGATCTCGTGGACAAGCTGTTAATGTTTCTGACCTCCGCTGGAACGCCATGGATTGAATGACGGCCATGAAAATTGAAATTTAAGCAGAATATTGCATGCTTACAATTTAAATTGCAAATGCAACCGGTCACTCAAAGCAAATGTAAGGACTAGCTTTGCCTGTGCAGATTTAAGTACCACAATGCTGGGGTACCGTCTATCGCCTGGTGGTAGCTAGGGTGTTTCAGATGGTTGCTTAAAGGCCCACATAGGTCTCTTTTAAAGCGTGGTCTCAAGATATGACAAGTTAGTTATTTGAAAACTGTTAAATAAAAAACAGCGTTGCTTGTCTAGGCAGCTATTTAACCTATTTTGTAATGATAAATAATTATTGAGTTTTTTGTTTGTATGTCCTTGCTAGCCTAAGTAGGTAAGTAGATACCTGTCTGCTCTTCTTGACAAATGTGCAGCACCAGAGCAGGTGTTGACATTCAAGCCACTTTTTGTTGTCTAGGGGCCTGAGCGAGGGCGCAGAACTGTAAAACTGGGCCACTTCACTAAAATTACAAGACGATGTGGGAAAGTGGGCTCGCTTGACCTTCTTATCACATATGAAGAGACCACACCTGACGTATTTGCGTTAAGTGGTCAGTTTTTGGTCTGGCCGTCAGGAGCGCTGCTCTGTGCAGTCTCTCTCCTGCGCTGTTTGACGTGAGGTCCTCGCAGGGGCCGCAGAAAAATGTCAGAAACTGCCGTCTGTTTGAAGGGACACAGAGATTTATCCGTGGCTTATCTTGTCTCAGATCTTGGACACAGTCTTAACATGTTCTCCGCGGAGACCAGATTCGTACGGCAAGCGAGGAAGTTCAGTTTTTACTGTATTTAAGAAAGGTAAATTAGTTAAGAAACATGAACGATGCGATTGAAAACAATCTGTCGTAGGTGTGAAGTTATGAGTAATATGTCACTTGCATAAGATTATTTTTGTTTGTTGTACTGTGGTTCTGTTGACCATATCAGACGCATGCAATCTCAGAGGAATGCATAAAGATTTGTTTTCAGGGTGTGGAAAGAATAGAGTCCGTTTGAAATCGAGCAAAAATCAGCCCACCTCATTTATAGTCTGCCTTCCTCTACATCCCACCCTTAGTTAATAAGTATATTTAAGGTGTTTTCTCTAGTAAAGTTTGTAGTCACCATAATAACTTGGCTTTCTTCAATTCTGATATTCATCACAGTTTACTTAAATAGAACTTAAAACTTAAATAGTACGGAAGATTATTGAATGTCTTATTGCCCCCTTTTGCTACCTTTGCACACATTTATTTGCAGTTTCATCCTTTGTGGTTAATATGAATGAAGTCCAACTGTCTGTTTGTTCCTCTGGTAGACAACATGCCTGTTGGTCTCCTCGTGTCCTCTAGTCTGTTGTTGTCCTCAGGCTGTGATCGGCCGGGTGTAGCAGCTAGTCCTGAAAGAAGACATCCCTAAAGAGGAAATTATGTGTCAAGCAACTTACATCATGGCCTGTGTAGTGTGTAGATGTGACGTGGCATTTTCAGAAATTAAATAATTTTTTGGGCTGGCCTACGCACAGGAAGCAGAACACTTGCATCTCATCGCATTTTTGATGTACTGGGCAGCATTTTGGACAGATATGTTTTAATATCATGACATGAAATAGAAACCAACCAAGCTGTCGTTTATAATTGAAATTTACCATGTTTTTTTATGGAATATTGCAGTGTTTATGAATGATTTAGTCCTGGGTGGGACTATATTGACTGCCCAATGACAGGCTTCCAATTCCCAAAAGATGAAATAAAGTCCCACCCTACTTTTGTCATCATTTCAGAAGCCATTTCCCTCAGATATATAGAATATATGGAACTAACCCCCTCCGTAACTTTGGTTTCATGCTGGCTTTAAATGGTGTTATTGTAGCTTCAAACAGGTGACATGTTGCTTTACACTAGCTCCGCCAAGAGTGAAATGTCATTGGTCTAAAATCCCACATTGTATAACTTTCAGAATGATCAGAAAATCTTTATAATCTGTTCATGCAGTATAACGTAGGCAAGGTGATTTGTCTCTACTTATTGCAAGAGTCACAGTTAAACATGATAAATGACAAACTATCGTGCATTACTCTAGTTTAGTGAAGGTCCTGGGTTGCTCAGTTATTTCAATGTGTCCAAGTAATAGTTCTGTGTGCGAGAGGTGCGGTGTAGTCAATATGAACACAATCATTTTATGTTTTTGTTATGGCCCTGAGTCACACTTCCCGTTCCGCCCATGTTGGGTTCTTTGTCCCAGGAGCGGGAGCCGTAGAGAGGACAGGAAACAGACCGTTGCCATAGAGAAAATGATGGGCAGTACTGCTAACATGCTTGGCCTCCACCTTTCATTTGTTGTCGGACTGTTTCAGCTAATGTATAAAGTTTAACTTTTTTACTGTGCATTTTAGGGATTTCGTGTCAACAGTTTTGTGAGTTAAGAGACAAAACGAGCAGAAGAAAAACATTTATAATCTTGTATTGCACATACTCTTTATTAATTTTTTCAGCTATTTCTTTAATTTTACGTAATTTGAGTCAAATCATATGTCATGACACACGAAATATTCTTATAGTCTGGAGCCTGCAGTCACATTTTTATATTAGTTTTCACTCAAGCTGTTTTTCTTCATGAACTTGAAATATAAATACAGTTATCTTGGCGTGTTTTCAGCTCGATAAACATGAAATGCCAGTAAAGCTTCTGCGAAGATTTGTGTTGCCAATGTCTTAACTTTGCCAAATTTCAGATCATGTTCATCCGCGGCTGGTTTGCTGAGGTGGATTTTGCAGGACAGATTACATAAAGATAAGCAGAGATATATTAATTTTTAAACACGCTTGAGCCAGCATTGCAATAAAAGTGCACCATGGTTTTAGTCAGAGCACGCAGTGGCTCTCTCCTGCAGTAAACCCTTACCTAAAAACCTGCATGTCAGTGGATATACACACGTGCTGTACATGCACCTGTCAGCATTTAGCGTTACTCATGCATGTTCCTGTTTTAGTTTAGGAATGCTGGGTAAACGTGAGCTGCGGTTGTGTCATTCAGGCGGGTCTGTGATTATTTACTTGTTGTGAGAGGGGTTGCCTCCAACCCCAGAGTCCTTTTTTATTACATAGAGGATGGTGACGTGGGCCTGAACCCGAGCCAAGCTTTGGATGGCTGCATCGGGCCTGGGCGTGCATTCGGGCCAAGGTCAGCAAAACCACTATAGTAGTACTGCAGTGCAGTTCAAGCCAGACAATATGTCTGTACTCGGAACTGCCATCGATTAACAGATCCGACTTCAGTCTCATGTGGATGGGTCACATGCAGCCAGCTTTCATTTCCATGTGTACAGCTGTTGGAATTAAACAGTCATATTTTACGAACTTCAGCCGAAAATATGCACATGTTCTATTGACTTAGTTGGTTTTCTGCATACAAATTTTTAAAGATGAATTTGTAAATGATTGTATTGCAAAAGCACAACGATGCATGGTGAATGTGGACTGAATGCTGCTCTTTTGTGTAGATTGGATTACAGCTGATGCATCTACCAGTAAGACAATCGTGCATGTGGACCTTCTGTAATGAAATCACGATGCTTTTCTGAAGTATGAGATCAGAGCAAGATTTATAGCTTTCTGTGTAAACTCCTGGGTGAGTCTTTAACAAATTACTATACAAACCTCCCTTTTATGTTCCTGATACCGATTCTCTGATTTATTTTTACACAAACACGATTGATAGTCACAGAGTTTGCTATATGTCTATTACCCAGCTCACTGGACTGTCTAAATGCGCTTTGCTTACTGTTTACTCAAAATGCACATTTATGATTCATAGGCAGATCAATAATGATGATGCATTACCTGGATCTCTTTGTGCTCCCGGGGGATCTTAGTGATTAATAGTCATATCTGTGCTTCAGTTTAGATATTCTGCTGCTGAAAACACTAAGAGGTTATACATTTTCCTTATGGTCTATAGGATTTCAGGAAAATGTAAAATAAATAGAAAGGTTTTATGAAAGAAGCAACTCTGCTATTATCAGGTAAATTCACAAAACAATGTAACACAATTAAGATATACATTTTAGGTATGACCTTTATCAGATCTGATGGATCAAACTTTAGTCTGTCTAGTAGTTTATTTTTAATAAAATACATTTGTTTTTTGCACAATGTTCGTAGGAATATGTCCAGATGTTGTTTGGAAGACTGGGTGTGTTGTTTCTCCCGAAAAGTTTTTAATACTTGTATATCTCTAGCTCTCTCGTGCCAAAGAGTTTTGGATGTTTTGTGAGCTCTGCGCTCATGTTCTCGTACGGTCGATTTCGCTTCCAGTCTAACCACAAATATTTCAGTGTTTGAATCCCAACTGTGATGAAACTGTGTTTTATTGTGCCTTCAGTTCCCCTAAACAACATAGAAGAGTTGGAATCAAGCTATGTGCTGTATAGTAGATGGAAATTCCCCTCTTCTTCTCCTGAAAAGCTTTGAAGAGCAGCATATGCTAGAGAACAGGGTCAGGTATATTCCACCCTAGAAGCTTTTTATAGCGGTTTGTAACTGTCTGAGCGTACCTTAGGCCCGTTGGAGCGTTTGCTTTGCAAATCCTGAGGCTCGGTATGTGCCAGGATGTGATGTCACAGTGAGGAATGATCTCATTCTCTCAGCCGTGCTGTCTGTAACTCCTTGATAGGCTGCTGAATGACTGGAGACAGATGCTGAACTCTTTTTATGTTCCCATGTTCCTCACTTTATCTGTTCTTGCCTGCGTTGTGTCTCGGTTCACACACCATCTGCCCTTCAAAGTATGGATGATAAGAAATAGTGCATCTTCTGTAGAAATGCACTCCATGTGTCCGAAATTTCTGAAGAATCATGTTTGTTGTGTTAGTGTGTTGTAGACCAGTGGTTCTCAATGGGGTGCCGGGACCAACAAGGGGGCCCCAGCTGACTTCCAGGGGGGCCTCAAGATTAACCAATATTTTAAAATGAGACAAAATTAGAATTGAAATACATAAAAAAAGATATTCCTTATTTGGACATTTTATAGTTAATTAACATTTTTCTGGTTAATATTAAACTCATATTTTTGGGGGTAGAAATTTTGAGGTTTTGTGAGTGGGAGGGGGGCTTTGACTTTTGTTGAATACATTGGGGGGCCTTGGAATCAAATAGGTTGTGAACCCCTGTTATAGACCACTTCGCAAGATTTAAGCACTGATGCACTTTTGGTTTCATTTCGATTTGGTTAGAAATGTTCTGTTGGTTGTATTTTGTTTAAACGTTTGTGTAGTGTTAACAAACTGAAGCAGGAACTTCTTCTGGAGCAGCGTTGGACCAGCGTTGTTAACGTCACTCGAAGTGGTCTATGTGTGAACGAACACACGTGCCACATGACAGTAAAAAAATGATGGATGTCGGGAAGTATGCCTGCTGCACCCACACATACAATATGAAATGTATTCATTTATCGGTGAAGAAGTACACGCTTCATCTCAGTTAGTACATGCTGTCACAGTACACGCTTTTAGATGCAAGGACTGCAAACCAGAGTTATTATCATTTAGATTTTAGTTTTATTAATAGTTTCAATTAGATTTGATTTTTTATGTTAAAGATTTAACCATTTTCTTATATGCTTTTGTCATTTTATGTTTTATTTATTTGTTTTTATATTGCTAAATAAGATTAATTCATTTTTATTTTAGTTTTAGTTTATTATAATAATTTAAGCACTTATTTCAGTTTATTTTTGAGGCAACAGTTCAATTTTCATTTAGTTTAAGTTTTTCAATAATTTTAAGGTGCATATTTTATTTGATGTTAATGAACATAAGTGTTTTCAAAGTTTTCATTTTAGTAAACAATTTGGTAGACAGTGCTAGGATTTTAAAAAAAAAATAATAATAATAATGATCCGATAAAAGAGACAAATAAGTAATTGTAAAAAATGAGATAGTTAGTAGGCTAAAACAGTATAACAAAGGTGTCTATGGAATCAATAAATAATTGATGTACGGACATAGTTTAAAAATATACTCAAAAGTACAATCATCAGTGAAGTATATACTTTAACATAGAAGATATTGTGAATCAGCACTGCTTTCTTCTGTCTTTTTCAAGATAAATAAAAGTCTCCATCATACTCCTCGTGTGTCCAGTGAGGAAGAGAGAGAGAGAGATAGTGAAGAGAGGCTCGAGCGAGCAGGAAACGGCAACACGAAAAGTGTGACACACAGACGTGCTGCTGTGATGCAGGGGTGGAAACAGGGAGGGAATCTCTCTTTTTAAACAGGCCTGTTGTTTTGGCTGCTCACTCTGAAGAGTGGCTATTATAGATAAGGTCTGTAGAGTGAAATGTCACAAGCCAACACAGGAAATGGAGAGAGAGAGAATGAGAGAGAGAGAGAGGAGGCATTGTCTGTCTGTGCTTTGAACAGTCGGTTTAGTGTCATCCTCTCCAACAGATTTGACACTAGTCCGCATGGAGTAGGATTACACTCCCGCTATAACAATGTGCTGAGTTCTTAAAGGGACAGTACACTCACAGGAATCTCTCGACGACGAGTCTTGCTCTTATGTGCTTAAAATTATACTATACTGCTTTGCATATACAGTAGATTGCTTTAAAATGATCTTCTTGTCATCTAAAACAGCTTTTGAAATAAACCCATCTCGTCCTCGTCACTCAATAGAGATTTAACCCCTGATATTGGAGGTTACATATTTTGGTTCAGAAATAAAAAGCATGTAGAACGCGAGTCTTTCATTTTCTGATTAGGAAACCTTGTTCTTCTTAATGAATGATTGGCTGCCCAGAGGCCTGCGGAAATATCTTTATCGAGACCTCATGAACACGAGTCCTGTAGGCAGGTCACAGTTCTGTTCTTTGTGTTCATTTGGATGTTAATCAGAACAGCTGGCTCAGTCACTTGAGGCCAATGGTCTCGTCTGGGTTAATCGAGCTGGATGTAACAACATGTGTTTCTTGTACTGGGATTAGCACAAATTTTTTTTGCCGCGTTTGTTATTGTCTGATTGTCAGTATCTTGAAAAGAATATACTGAATATCTGATGAATACGAGGCGAGACTGCTGTGTTTAAAACTGCAATCTGTAGTTATTGCTTTTTTACTGTCATCTCTTAAATATAAAGGTGCAGGTAACGTTACGCTCTTGTCATAACGTTGCTTGAAGTCCAAACTAACATTTCCCACAAAAAAAGACACCTTAAAGGTATGTATGAAATTTAGCTAGTGGGGAGGTTGTGAATTGCAACCAACGGATCACTTCACCCCTCCCTTTCGAAGCACGACGGCACCTGACACAGGACAAAGATAACGTCACGTTTTCGCTTCTTTGCCCAAGGAGATAATGTATTTATGTAACACGTTCTGTAGGCTACTGAAGAAACAGCATGGTGAATTCCATGTAACGGGCCCCGCGCTGTTGATCATAGGATCTTAGATCTTAGGTCTTTATACACTTCTGAAGATATAGTTATTAAAATTATATTGCATTTCTGTCAATATATCCTCCTAAAAAATTACACATCGGACCTTTAATTTATAAATTATTCTTATAAAATGACTATTGTGAATTGGGGCAAAGTATCTTTTTGTATTTTCGTAAATTTTGGCCTTCAACAATAACAAAACAAGATAATCGAGGTAAAACAATTACTTTGCAGCTTTCCATTTTGTATGGATCCTCTTTTTTTTGGTATAAATCCACAGCGCACCCCTTTACAATAGTTCAGCTGTGCTATTTATTAACATTTATTTTTCAGTTGAATTCACAGTTTAAAAGCCAAGTTTTTTTTTTCTTTGTTGTTTTAAAAGTTAATGAGTAATCAGGTTAAATAATTGGGATCTCAATATTGGCCAAAATAATCATGATTACAGGGTTTTTCCTGGCTTAAATGAGGCGGAGATGGTCCGGCACCTGTAGGCCTACTGTACTTTTAAGTGGCTTAAGCAAACACTCTACATATTATTGGGAAACGACAATGTTGTTATACGGTATAAACATTATTTTTATTCTCGCTATGTACAGTATAAACAGCACAGTACAGTAAAGTATAACATTATACAATGATATACGCCTCGTTAATTTAATTTTAAGAAATTGAAATTGTATTTGGATGTAAACCAATCAATATTCACCAAACACAGCTCCTATTATTCTTGTACTGCAACTTTTCAGTGCCTTACCAGTGTTGCCAACTTTTTTCAATGAAAAGTAGCTAAACCTGCCCAAAAAGTTGCTAAATGTCGGCAGATGCTGTCACGTGCTAAATAGAATATCAGTGACGTCATCACGTGACAAGCTAAGCGCTTTAGGTCTGCTTCATATCTCTACTCTAGCTGTTGTATGCAGTATTATATTAAACAATACACCCAAATGCACAATAAATCGGTTCTTCTTTACTTATGTTTCTGTTTCATTTGGCAGACAAGAAAAACGTTGTAATGGCGAGTGAACTCGAACACAGTCATGCCGTTTTAGATCATAAATGCAACAAGATCATTAAGTGATTAGTTCTTGGAAACACTGTTTGGACTGTTCACAACACTGCGCCTCACTGGGCTGATAATGAAACGGTGCCTCCTGCGGTGTAATGTTCCTTGTTTGTCTTTATGAAAGCATTATATAGTTTATCAATCTTTTCTACTCGGTTTTGTTTTGCCTGCTTTACAAGCGAAAACCATTCTTTTTAATATCAGGGTGTCACAAGCAAGGCTGTAAAAATAGCTTAAGCTAAAATGAAGTGAACGGAGTAGGCGCGGTAAAAAAAAAGCGTCTTGACAAGGTCATTGTCGCTCCTCGTGGTGTCTGTAGCTGTAGGCATGGGTTTATAGCCGTGGGCCGGTAGAGCTCCCATCTCTAACCGTGTGACTGTTTGAAGCAGGTCTGGCTTGTAATTATGCAGACATTTGTGATGGGTGGGGGGGTTGTCCACGGGGCAAGTTGGTGCCTGAACTGGTATGCCCCCCAGGCCTCTGTTACCCCTCTACCCCATCATAAATCAAAAGACCAGCTGCTAACAGCTTATTATCTGTGTAATTATCTCATCCTGTAGTCCTGCTTTATCTCCAAGACAGCCTGGGCCCCACTGCCTACAAAGACTGCTTCTTTATTTAAACAACTCTTGCATGGCTGATCAAATTTTTCAGCTCTGCATCCACCATTGCAGGGGACGTTGCCCCCAATGCATGGTGCTAGCAACGTCAACATTATTATTTCTATTTATGCAATTGGCAGATACTGACCTTAAAATCATCGTTCAATATGTAAAATCATCAAACATGTATGACTTACTTTCTTCCGCAGAAATAAGATATTTTGATAGATGTTGTTAACTAGACCCCATTCACTTGCATTGTCCATACAATAGAACTAAATGTGGGCCAGTGCTGTTCGATCTTAGGTTTTAGGTGAACCATCCCTCAGAGAAGCTTAATGTGGCCAGTTTTGAGATTGTACATGTCTCGGATGTTGGGTAAGAGTTTGTCCAAAGTAATGCATGGTTTCCCCCACTTGATGTTCACCATTTTTCCCTTGTGCCTTGGCAGCGGTCCTACGGAACAGTCCTCTTCCTTCGCTTTGAAATGTGTTTCTATTGCAACCGTATATCTTTGCTTATTACCAGCAATAATAAAGCCAGGCCCAGAGGCAGTGAACATTATGAGTGAGATTATGGATGTTTGGCCTCTGCGTGTTTTTGAAGGTGATGTTTTTGTTTGTATTTAAAAGTGTGATTTCCTCTTTCCTGTTCTCAAAGCGTTATGGACTCTTTACAGCGACTCCCGAGCACTTGTAAAGCGGCGGAAAATAAGCTTGTATGTCGAAGTCTTCCATGCACCCTTAATCCCTGTTTCAATTTAATACATACTTCAGTCGATATGGTGATTGGCTGGTTCTCAGGTCATATGCTCATATTGTTATGCAGAATTGAACAACAGGCATTGGGTTTAGGAACACAGGCTCCATTTAACTTATTGACTCTTGTGCATCGGACTCGCTCGCAGGGTCATAGACGTGGCAGTGGTGTTTGAATTGAGCTCTATATAAAAGTGTCCAGCATATGAGGTGAACGTGGGGGTTTTGAGTTTCCTCTGGGTTCAGTACACAGTGCAGGTAGTAATTATGGCCCACGTGGAATCTGCACACATTTTTCTGTTTGTGAGATCACAAAAGTGTCTTATTTTCTGCCAGAAGAACTCCTAGACATTAGGTTTAACCTAAAGAAAACCTTAGTGGTTTAGGACTAAAAAGCCCTCAATTCTCATTATCATATTGTATCTGGATGTTTGATTTTTGGGGTGGGGTGTAATTGTATTTATGTGAATGTGTAAATGTGCGTGTATACGCAAGTGTCCAGTTCATATTTCACCCCAAAAATAATATATTTCATAAAAATTAAAGGGTAACACTTTTTATAGTAAGTGCATTAGCTGTAATCAATATATAAATATTTACAGCATTCCTTGGACTTTGTTGATGTTTGTTAAAGGGATAGATAGTTTACCCAAAAATGAAGTTCTGGAATCATTTAATCATTTCATTTCCGTGTCATTTCAAATCAGCTTGATTATTTTTCCTGAGCAAAACACAAAAGAAGATATTTTGAAAAATATTGGTAAAGGAGCAACGGCAGTGCTTATTGACTTCCATTGGTTTAGTGTCCATACAACAGAAGTAAATGGACAGCACCTTTGTTTGGTCTTTTGTGAAGAAAGTGCAGGTTGTTTAAAATGACGAGAGAAAATGTAAAATTTTTGGGTGAACTATCCCTTAAGTATAAATACAATTGATTATTGTTCACTTATGTTAGTTCATTGTGCGTTAACTAATGCCAACACCTACAGCTTCTGATTTGGCAAGTCTTTTAGTGAATTCTCACAAAATAAAGTTTTGTTCATTGTCAGTTCATGTTAAGTGGAACCTTATTGGGACATCATTTTTTTCTGATCTGCGTCTTTGTGTATTTCAACGATTGCTCTTTCAGCTCGTAACCTCCAGCCACATTCGTTTGCTGTCTGTAACTATTACATCACTTCACATGCATCCACAAGGACATGCTGCAGAAAGCCCTCACTGTCTCTCGCCATAAAGATAATTTGTTAACAAAGGCATGCAAATTCCTGCGAGAGATTCGCACTCTTGATGGCAAGAACGTTCCAGTATGCCATCAAGTTCAAGAATGCCCTGCTGATACTAAACAACTGTTATCAGAGAACATCTTCGCTAACATTGACAGCCTTTGAAATGTTTGTTACGTCTGCTATGTTGCCCAACCCTTGTTTGGCTGGAAAAAAAATCATTCTTGCTTCTGGGAATTTTTTTTAGATATGTGATTACTTTTAGATCAGTTTGTGCTTGTGAAATGCTTTCTTGTGTCTACGCAGCTGATAAAGTAAACATGGACCGAGGTGCAGAATCATCCTTTAAATCTGCTATCCTTTAAGTAGTGTGCTGACCATCTGCTCCGCTGTGAGGTCCCCAAATCCTTTGAGAGCTCAGTGAAGTGCGCCTCTAATACTCTCCTTATGGCCCTTACGCAATCCGGTTTGGCCTTCAACTGAGGTGCTTGCTGTGAGTGGGCTTGGGTGTGCAGTCATGCCACTTTGTGTTGTGTTGTAAGAAGGAAAGTCTAAAGTAAAATACAGGTTTAAACATTTAGCAGGTTGATCTGTTATTAACAATTACAATCTCTGGTGTTAATTTCCTTGACGAAAACGTAAAAATACTCATTTTACTGTTCCCTTTCGCAACACATGTTCCTTTGCATGTTAAACAGGAAGATAAATAGATACATGTTTGGGGACTTGATTTTACCCTCGATAAATTGGTTGGATTTTAAAAAACAGTTTTTTCATACCTTATATTTATTTAAACATGGTTTTGCTATGGTAAAGGTATGTTAACCATATTTTTTGTGGATTTATTACCATTTTGTATACTTCAAAAGAAGTGATTAATCTGTGTTTACTTGTTTTCGCTGTCCTTTTGAAAGTATGTTTATCCAAACTCACTGTTTTTCTGGAAATGCAAAAAAGCTGTACTTTTTCAATGAGTACATGTTGTCATAGTTAACAAGCATTTTTGAAAACTTTTAATTGGTTAGATATTTGCAAAACCATACAGTACATACAGTGTAGGGTGGCAAATAATAAGGATTTATGGCAACAAAATATGGAGATATAAGGTTTCAGAAGGACAGCAGCTAAATGTGAATTTAGTGAAACGATACATGCATCTTAGGCTTCAACTAAAGTCCGTTTATGTAGGTCGTGCCATTTGGCGGCCATGTTTGCAATGCCTCTGTGCACCTATATGCGGCAGGTAAAATGCGTTCTAAATGTAATTTTGCGCTGTGAAAAGCATTGCTGAAAGGAACAAAACAAAGTGTCGTCTCGGATAAAGAGAAAATGGCGTTGATATTTATTATTCAGTTTGCCCGTGTTATCGAAACTGCTTTGAAGAACAGTTTCCAATCTACCTTTCGAAAGTCCACTTCTAGAGCCCTTCTGAGTGAGTAAGGCACTTGTGTGCCATTGATAATAGTCCAAATTTTTAATAGCAGAAGCCTTAGTTTACAGATTATATTTAATATTTATTTTACAGGAAGTCCAAAAGGAAAGGAAGAGATTTCTTAAATTGCTGGCAAAAATCACAATAAGACATTATGTTTCCGATCAATAATTAAACATGACATGAACTGCATCATAACAATGGTTTGCTAAGCTGAAATTGCACCTTTTTCCAGGTCGCATCATCTTCACAAGAGCCCCTCCCCAGAGAATCGCAAGTCTTTACTGATTGACAATTGGCTTGTATTACTGGTAGGCGGGACTTCCTTTGCTAGAGCGGCCATATTGAGATATGCATTCCTTGCCATTCATTGTATCGGCAGTGGCGCATCTTGTTATTTATTAATATCTTTGCTTCAACACACATAAGGGTAAGTACATAAAGTACTTTGCAAGTTTATCTTTCAAACAGAGATGGCAATAGAGAGAAAAATGACATATTGTAGCTTTAATATATTATAGTTTGATTATATAGTAACCTTGTAAAGTATTTCTTTGAATTTTGAAGTTTGTTATCAAGATTTTAAAAATAATTACTTGACTTCTGATCGTAACCCACCAACCAGCATCATTCAATGTCATATGTAGACTCACGTGTGGATGATATGAATACCATTACTGTAGTGTAGAGATGTGAACAGAGGCTTCAGTTAGACCTGTCTGAGCACCTGAGAGCGCTGGCTGACGTCCAGATCTCAGTCTCACAACGCTGGGGTTCATTGGCTCCTGCTGAGAGACGGCACAAGCAGACAGAGGCACATTGACCTCACAAGCACAAATAAATACACGCCGCTCTGTGGAAACATCCAAGTCTATTAGTGTTTGAGTTGTTGTTTCAGAGATAGCCTGTGCCCTCAGCTCAAATAATGCACAAGACTGTGTGAAGATGCCAAGCTTCAGGTCTATGGGTATTATTTTAAGTAAATTATACTGTTTATTGCTGAATCTTTATAGTGTTATTGGATGTTTTATGTTGACAATTATGTAACGTTTAAAGCAATCGAGTAATTGAGCGATTTCGTTTTCTATGTACACAGTGCATTCGTGATGAATAGTAACCCTTGGTCACTATTCAGGCATTATTAAGTGGACGGTTGTGAATCGTGTTATTGTGTGTCTGTTGGAAAAGGTGGCAGCTGGTGATTTTGGCAGCGGACTGGAGTTCTGTGCTCTGTTGAGAGCAGATAGTGACCCAGGGTGTGCTGAATCTGTCCCTTCTTGATAGAAACTCTTAAATCAGTCACTTTTAATTGCTTACAAACTACGGCTAATGGTTTAACTAACTGTTGATTTGCACTATTTTGTAGGCACATAAAACAGTATCCATTAAGCAGTGGTTGCTATATAAATCACTATTGCTTAAATGAGAAATTGCAACAATATCGATAAAAAATATCTGTATTTACACATTGATAGTAGTTGTTTTTTTCTTATGGTAATAATGATTTTATGATTAATGAAATCAGGCATCAATAATACAACTAGATTTTTACATACGATTAAAAAGGTTATTGAGAATGTGAAACCCAAGGGGGGAACTTTTTAAAGCAGGAAAAAACGTAACATTGAAACATTATCAATGCAAGTCACATGTTGGTAGCTCGACCAATAGGATCAACCAGACATTTTTTACCGTAAACCTCCATGGCGTCTCGAATGCATATTGTATTTTTAAACCAATATATATTGTGCTTGTGTGTGATTGCATTTTTACATTGTGAAGCACTTTGGTCAAACATGGTTGTTTTTAAATATGCTTGAACTTGAACTTGTGCCACACTATATTTGTAAACCTCCATGGAGAAATGTTTCATAAACTTTTGTAATATATGTTAAAAAGATATGCCATTTGATTTGAAAATGCATAAAATACAATACTGTATTAGTATTTTATTATTGTGATTGGCCTCCTTGTTCTGTAGTCTAGATGACTTTGTTGTTTACAAATTTCTATATTCTCTCTTTCTCACTCTTTCTCACTCTTTGTTTCTCTTTCAGTTGTGATGTCTTGAAGCAGCGACCGGCCCCTTTGAAGGATGTGCAGTGAGTACTAATGGAAACTTCTGCTCCAATATGAATGTTCATGATGTTGGCGGGAGACGACGCTTCGAGGACTCCGAGTTCACCCTGCGGATCTACCCAGGGGTCATCGCAGAGGGTACCATCTACTGCCCCGTCACCGCCCGTAAGATCACCTCAGCTGCGGAGGTCATCGAGCAGGTCATCGACCGGTTGCGGCTGGATCGGACACAATGCTACGTCCTGGCAGAGGTGAAAGAGTTCGGTGGAGAAGAATGGATCCTGAACCCTACCGACAGTCCCGTCCAGCGCATGATGCTATGGCCCCGCATGGCCCTGGAGAACCGCTTCAGCGGCGAGGACTACCGCTTTCTGCTGCGGGAGAAGAACCTCGACGGCTCCATCCACTACGGCAGCCTGCTGATGTGGTTGCAGGTCACAGAGGAGCGACGGTGCATGATGGAGCGAGGCTTCCTGCCGCAGCCTTTGCCGAAGGACTACGACGATCTTTGTAACCTTCCGGATCTCAACGAGAAGACCCTGCTGGACAACCTGCGCAGTCGCTTCAAGCAGGAGAAGATCTACACCTATGTGGGCAGCATCCTCATAGTCATCAATCCCTTTAAATTCTTGCCCATTTATAACCCCAAATATGTCAAGATGTACGATAATCACCAGCTGGGAAAGCTGGAGCCACACATTTACGCGGTGGCAGACGTGGCTTACCATGCTATGCTGCAGCGTAAGCGGAATCAATGCATTGTAATTTCAGGGGAAAGCGGCTCGGGCAAGACTCAGAGCACCAACTTTCTCATACATCATCTCACGGCGCTCAGTCAGAAGGGGTTCGCTAGTGGTGTGGAGCAGATCATTTTGGGTGCTGGACCGGTGCTGGAGGTGAGAGCTGGTTTCATTTACATTTATGCAGATGCTTTTATCTTAAGGGACTTACAGTGCATCCAAGATATACATTTTGCATGCGTGTTCCCTGGGAATCGAACCCATGACGCTTGAGCTTATAGCCAATTGAACTCAATTGAACACTTTGTTTATATGAATAATTGATGATAAATGGTCAAAAGTTGGTACGAAAGCGTTTTTTTATAGATTCTGTGAATTCTCCGAAGATAGGCTTTCCGTCAAAGCTTATGTCCATATTAATTCAAATGCTAGAAAAGTACAGTTTGGCTTTGTTGAATAGAAACGTTGTGCTGTTGGAGTGCGAATGAGGTTTATTTGAAAAGTGTAAGGACTCTTTTAAAGGAGCAATATGGAGATTTTTCACCGTTTATGTCTACTGTAGAAACAACATGGCGAATTCCATGTAAGGGGACCCGTGGTGTATCTAGATAGAAATAGCTCATTCTGAGGTAATAAAAACATAATGCTTCATAATGTAAAGTCTTTATAAATATCTGAAGACATTTCTTTCTATAAACCCTCCAAAAAATACACACATCACCTTGAAGGGATGCGAATATTGCCAAAGTGCCATGTTACGTCTTTGTATGGATTGGTTCTAGTGGCATGATGTTGGCCATTAAGTGGACAAAACTTTAAAAACATGTCTTTACTTAGTGGCCAAAAATGTTCAAAACATGGGTTATGAAATGTATACAACCCTTAAACATCACTGAGGTGCCTTGAAATATGTAGCAGTGATCGATGCGTTGACGTAATTTCCCCTTAAAACAAAATTCTTTGTTGCTCCGACTTTTTATAAAACATCCAGTGGCATTAAGCTACCCCACATCCTTGGATTCGACTTGAAACTGATGTGCAGAATGAATTCATTGCTCTACACTGGTGTAAGAGGCTAAGTTTTGAGCAAAGTGAGTTTTGATAATGTTTTGGAGCACACTGGTTTAAAGATATGCTTAAGGCTCACATATTCGTGCTTAAAGCCACAAACTGTTTTATTTATATTTTAATATCAGAAGGGCTTTATTGTTTTGACACAGCTTTGTTTTCATTGGCATCTTTTTAAATGAAAAATCTTTAATCTGACTGTCCATTCCTTTTTTGGCTCTAACTAGTGCTAGCTGCAAAAAATCCCATGTTACTTGTACATCATAAATCAGACATTTTTTCCACTTCCAGATTGTCGTTTTCAATGACAGAAACTTCACTGAAAATGTTGCATTGTACTTGACTTTGTAAAGACATGCAGTTTAGACATGTTGCTTTCTACCACATGGGCTAGATTAGTCCTACTTTTTACCTTTGTTGTATGAATAAAAAATAAACTCTTGGCTACATCTATGTCATAGTTGGTAGACGCTCTTTTCTCAAAGTGATTTGCAGTGCGAACATGTGTGTTTCCAGGAGATTCACCCCGCGATCTTTGCACTCTTTACTAGGGCTGGGTTTTGTGACCAAATTGGCGATTTGATTCTATTCTAATTTATATGGTTTGATTCGATTCAATTTAGATTTCGATTTGATTCAATATTGGCTAGTTATCAGTACTAAGATTAAAAGGCAAGTTTTGCAGACATGGAATCCATATTTAAATATATTCTGGTAACCCTTCTACTCAGCTATATTAGTAAAATACACATTTACAATAACAGAGCCCACACAATTTTGTTTGGAATTTGCAATTTTTACTTTGGGTAACCAAACAAATAACCAAAATTTTTAACAGTTAAATTCATAACAAGATGAAACATTTTTAGAAAAATAAAACAGATTTTTACATTCAAAACGGGCCCATAAATATCAGTGCCATTGATGGTGACATCTTCAGGACGAGAGGCGAAATACAGATATTCCCTTCCTAGAAGTAAAGCATTAAGAATGGATTCGGGGATTTCCCAAATCAATATTGTTTCATTAAATTGAAGATCGATTAAAATCGAAGGATCCATATTTTATACTCAGCCCTACTCTTTACACAAACTACAGGAGCACTAGGTGACTGTTTGAAATGCTCATCATACTTTCAGTAATCTGATTTATCGCGCTGTATCTTCCTCTTTCTTTGTTTGCTTTCAGATGTTTCATTTGCTCTGTTACCTTCATAATCCCGTGAAGAATAATATTTTAGAAAGATCCACGGCTATTCATGCGATACGCTGTTGACACAGTGTCTCAAACAAAGAGAGAGTGAGTTTAAGGCTGGTTTTTTTACATTCCAGCGATGCCATTAAGTCCACTTTGTTGCCGTATGATTGTCTTTTGTTCTTTTTACATATGCACCAAAAATAAGACATTCGAGATAAAATCATAGATGGTCTCTTGTAACTTATTGGTTTTATAAAATGCAGATTTTATAGTAACAGCAATATGAATGTATTCATGTTAAAAAATCACAACAAATCTTTTAAATGATATAAATTAGTAGAAGGTGCATTTAATGTAGAATTTATAATAAATAAATGTAAGAAATGTATTAATGTAAAATATATATTTGCTCACAGGCGTGCATTATTCGGTTACATTGCATTGTATTGTCAATCGTGAGATTAACGTTTAATGTTAGCCTCTACACAAGCTTGGATTTCATTCAACACAAATGCAAATAAGCCTTTGGGGGATAGAATGTTGTGTACCTTTGCGTCGATTGTTTAACCTTCAAAACATAAGCTCTTCCAAATGATTTATTTATGACTTGAATCCAATTATTATTTTTATTATTTTTAAGTAGTTATCTCAGATATCTTCAAAGAACCATCTCTTTCTTACTTTTTCATAATCATAACCTTTTTTCGCCACAAGAATTTTTTTGGAAACCGAAAGGTTTTTTATGGAACCATTTAGACAAGAAAAGGTTATCTTTATGGCATCGAAGATGTCAAACCGTGCATTGATTACAGATTTAAGATGAAGTTTGTGTAAGATGTTAAACCATTTTGCTAAAGCATGTGACTTGGGCTGGTATGAAAGGACCATAACGTAGGTTCAGGATAAACTCTACAGCCACATTAAAGTGGGAAATTAACTGTATCCTGATGGCGTACAGCAATTTGTTCTTCTTTAGCAGGCTATTGTATGAAGTTATAATCCTCTCTAAAGCTTAACATTTCTGCTCGAGTGAGAATATCCGTTTCAATGGCTCATCACGCGCTGGCGTTCGGCCAGAGCAGTAGCTTTTATAGTTAGGAATTGCTGTTATGAGTTGGCTAATGTGTACTGAGGATTATTCATCCAACAAACCTGCTGTGATATTGAAAGAGCTATTGATTCAGTGCTTGGGCTTTGTGTGCTGTTGGTATTTTTGGTCAAGGCTATATTTCATTGTCACTGATGAGACCGTTTGTTAGGATTCTTGTCATCTTGCATATACTTTTTGTTACTCTTTTTGGTATGTATTTTGGTTTTGGTATTCATGTGTTTTGATAAATGGATTTTTCATCATTTTAACCTTCAGTAGGCCTCATTTATGAAACTGAAGGAATTTCTCCATAAATTGGTAGTATCGTTCTTTTGTTGTATTGAGTTTAGTTTAACAACACATGCACATATTTGTGTTTCATGAGGGAGGTCCAAAGTCAAGGTTGTCCTGCAAGTTTAAGAACTACATTCAGCATTTTCTTAACTTAAGTGAAAATGTGAGTTTTAGTGGGATGTGTGTGTGTGCATGTGATAATATGTATGCTTGAGTATGTTTACATGAGATTGGGAATGTGTCTGTATGTATGCTTGTGTGTTGTGTGCATGTGAATATATGTGTGTGCGGATCGGATTGGGAATGTGTGTGTGTGTTAGTGTTTGTTCGTTCATTTATGCGTGTGTGGTTATGTTTGTGTGTATATGTTTAAGTATGTGTGCATGTGAATATTTGCATTTGTGTTTTTGTGTGCGTATGTTTGTGTTGTGTGCTGTGTATGTTTGTATGTATGCTTGTGTATGCATGTGAAAGTGTGTATGTGTGTGTACGTGCGCATGTGAATTTGTTATTAGTCCTAATGCACTACTGGGATTATTGTGAATTAATGCTAGCAATGGGTGGGGCACACAGACTGAGGGATTTACTGTACATCGAGACTGTTGTTTTCATCCTCCTGCACATACTTAAGAAAATTACATTTTGAACATCAGCCGATGAAGGATTTAGCTTTTTGGCGTGTAACATCCATGGTGGTGTCAACATTAATCCAAAGGCCTTTCCCTGTCTGATAAATAATCAATCAATTTGGCATAATCAAATGGCGTTATATTAAATTGACAGTTTGTCTCTGGAATGTCCATTCTCTTATAAATTTAAGCTGTTTTTAGATTATTCAACAGATGAATTTCAAATTACACCACAAATACAATTGATTACCCAAAGGATTGACTCAGGATCAAAGATATTAATAGATATTAACAAAAAGGTGCAGTGTGAATACTATGAATGGGGATAAAGATCTTTGCACATACAACAGTCCGAAATTTTCGCATGCGTTTTATTCGTCAGCGTCAATGCTTGACGAATTTCGTTTCTGAAGCGTGGCTCGACTCGATCATCATAGTGACAACAGCCAATCATATTGTTTTCCGGTGCACTAGGTTATTTGCATAAGGCGATCTAATCGGCTGACGCCTGTGTCGGCGCTTGAAAATATGCAGCTTCTGCATATCTCATGTTAATCTTGAGTACTTACAGAATAGTATCGCAACCTTCAAATATCCGTCTTTAGTTTGATCACATTTATTAAAGACAGATACAGCTGTACGATTATTTTCGAAAAACATACGACACGGATTGGAGTAGGGGGCAGAACAAAAGCATGTCGTTTCCAACAAAACACAGCCATATGACTCAGTTTCACTTACCTCGTGCATACTTTTCGTATCATGTCCGGCATCTTTTTAACGCTGGGACCGCACCATGTGTCAGTTTCAAAAGATCTACAAATCCAGCGTTATATTCACCGTTCATATAACATTCCTCACTAAATGCAGTGAACAAACAAACACAGCTGAACTTTGCAAAAGCAGTGCTCTCTCTCTCTTGCTGTAGATTGTTGTCGTGTGCCCATGCTCCTTCTCCAGTTCTCCTTCGTTGACGCGTGGGCATGCTCTTTCATCTGGCTCTTGTAGGTAGACACGTGGGCCTGCTTTTCTGGGAGGATTGTCCAAACAGGGGCTTCGAAAAGTTGTTTTATAGCAGTCTTCACCATTCAAGTAGAAAATACTTTGTGTTGTATAACTGAACTTCGATAATTTTCCATACTTGGTAAAACCCCAATTTTAAATTCTTCCAAAAATGCTTCCTTTTAGTTTCCTATTTTCCACTTTAGCAAATCATTTTTGCATCCATACTGAAAAAATTAAAGCTCATTTACGTCAAGGTAAATACTCCTATGTAGCTCAGAAGATTCATTCAGCGTGTTCTTTGTTAACATGGTTTATTTTACTTTACGACGATTTAAACAGTTTACCTACATGTTCATGCATAGCCAGGCCTTTGTATGAATTGTATTGTGTTAAACATTGCATAGTAAACAAAGCACTGTCTGTGCCAATGAATGGCTTTCTTTCCCTTAAAGCTGTGGCTTGTACTTATTCAAACTGATCATGGGTTTTTTCTTTCTGTCTTCTAGAAACAACATCTCAATTAGTGACAGAGACATTGTATGGTACTATTACAGTCCGCTGTTATAGATGCACTTCTATACTGTACATAGCTAAAGACATGTACGGTTTTTCCTCAACAATGTCTCATTTGAAGTGTTTTATAGCCACAGAAACGTAAATGTTAAAGCCTGTGTCATTTGAGAAGATCATAAGCCATTCCGCTATGTCGATATGTAAAATAATGACACAAATGTTTGTGTTTAGCTGTAGTCTAAGAGACACAAAAGACGATGCTTCCTTTCCCAAGAAAGAACAGAAATATGCATGTTGTGTTAATTATTAACTAACATAATTTATATAATCATTAACATTGATTTTACATACCTTAATTATTTGCGTATTGCATATTTAGTTATTTAGCAAGCTAGGTCCCTTTCACTTATTCTATTTTTGCATTCATCATGTACCCATACTATTAATTCAGACACAAAGTTTGGATGTTCTTTTAAACATAAAAAGATGAAACATTTTTAAACGCTTCATGAGTGCCTTTGTTGACGTGACCTCTGAAACCTGCATCTCTGTGAACCTGCTTTGCTGCGTGTGTTGTTCTTTTGCACCTTAACAAGTTGAAGTCCCTCATTTGGGTGGAATAGTATGTTCTGGTCTAAAGTTATTTTGTCACCCACTTGGTTTGAGCTGAAAACTCAAGCTGAGCTGAAAACTTTTGGTTCTATGTAACTTGGTATATTCGATTTCTGTTGACATCTTTAGCTCATTTGTGTTCTATGCTTTGGCCTATGACATGTCATTTCCTGTGTAACTTTGACCTGTATTACATATAGTCAGACTGAGTATCAGCGTTACCACCCTGTTAAGAATAAATCTTTCGTCATTGAGGAATGTTGCCTGTGGCGTAACTGGTATGTCTTCCAAACTGTCCACAACAGTCGCTTAAAGTGGCTGTATAAAAGGCTGTTTTGTTGGTCAGACGCTTTTGTAGTGAGTTATAGTTTCAATTTCATTGCCACTTTACTTTACAGCAGGTTGTTTTGATGTTTAACAATCCAGTGCAGAGGTCACCGGTTACAGGACCGCAGTCTACATCCGGACCCTGGATCGCTTCCATGCAGACTGCAGACACATACTTTTTTTACTTCTGACATTTTCTCAGTTGCTTTTCCCCCCACATAGAATGTTTCAATGACCTCAGGGTGTGCATTATTTTATAAGAATTCAACGGACTGGAGTCAATTATTCTGCTTATACCACGGTTACTTACCACGTTGTTCTTACCAAATCGTCCAGCCCTATCATCAAATGTATTGTATCAAATGAGCTTGAAACTCTAGCGTGCTGTTTGATTCATCTGTTGTTATGCATGGACCCGTCGCATGCAGTGTTTCTTTATTTTATAGTCATGCAGTGCAGAATTTTTACAGAGCAGAATATTTCCTGCTGGGTTTCGATCCCATTGGCAGACGTTCTGCGATGTTTCCATCATGACATCAGTGAGTACACTGTGTGCCGGACAGATACCTGTGTCACGCACCAGGGTGCTGGAGAGAATCTTTGTGTTCGTCAGATTCTCAGGGCTGTGGGTGGGATATTTTACTGAAGTCTATCAGCCTCCCCTTCTCCAACAGCTAAGCCGGCCCCCGTGTGATTACTGCGGTCTGTGTTTCTGGTGACCACCTGTTGTTTCGTTCTCTTTCGTTTTAAACCTTTAGGGATGAATTTTAGTTTTTGGGCGAACTGTTTCTTCAACCATCAGCTAAGAGGCCACGCAAACAGAAAGTTGATGTGTTATGAATGATTTGCATATAGAGTGCTTTCTGGTCATCCTGACAGGTTGAGATGTGAGCGCAGGGCTTTTCTAGGTGAATAGTGTCGTGGGAAAATGTCCAAAGCAAAGCCAGTTGAGCCGGGTAGAATCGGAAAGCAGAGATTGTGGAGCTGGACACGATCCAGCCTCGCCCCACTGAAGCTGATAACGCGCCTTCTTTGGATTTCTGAGATATTTCGGGCTTTACAATGATACAGTAGCTGCTCTCTTTGCGCTTTACATCATATCGAGTATGAAGTTGAATCAGATAAAGATCAGGGAGAAGATGCTGTCTCGCTAATTGTGTCAAATTCAGCTCATAAATTATGGGAGAAGGGTTTAGTGTAATAAATAACAATTTGTCGATTGTCTTGTGGGAGTTTCATGAGAAAAAGCTCATGCACGGTAATGGAAACCACTCCATGCTTGAAGGCATCTTCGGTTTAGTCTGTGAAGTCTCAACCCATACTTGTACTTTTGCCCATTTCGCTGATTGTTTGAACCAAAGTGACTCAGTTTTATTATTGCATGTTTAGAACTTGTGACCTTGATATTTGCAAGCGTCGCTCTTTACCAGTTACCAATAATGCTTCGACACTACGAACCTAAAAATGTCACCATTGTTAAAACGTAGGAGTTTTCTTCCCAAGTTACAGAGATCGTTGCTTTTTCTCTCCCGTCTGTAAGGTTATGCATTACATTCCTGTTGGGTTTGGGAATCTCCTCCTCACGCTTAAGTTTGTATCAGGTCTGGCTTTCTTCTTTCTGTCCACAGCCTGTCAGTGTATTAACGGTGCCCTTGCGTAGCTGGCGACTTCAGAAAGAGGGAGTGTTTCGTGCAACCCCGCTGCCATCAACGGCCGGATTAATTCTTGCCTAATATGCCGCTGACTAAACCGTGAGCAATACAACGGCGTGTTTAAAAGTCATCTTTACGCCCATCGGCGCACAATGCACGCGCTCCCTTACCAACACACCCACGCACACTTCCCATAGGGCGGGAATGGCATGCAGTTGCTTTATTTACTGCAAGAGAAACGACAACTTTGTGTGCTTGACTTGGTCATCTTGTTTGTTTGAGTGAATGGAATTCCAACTAGTTATTTTTATTTAATGTATGTGGATCAATATCATTAGGCCTGTGGTGTGGCAACTTGTATTTGCACAGTTTTGTATTTGTGTGTTGAAGGGTTTGTTATCTGTGTACTCGGAGATAAAAGTGGACAGATTTACTTAGTGCTTGGTTGCCTGGAAATCTAGCTACCCAGAATTTATGAAAGTTCAAATTTGCACCTTTGTGCAGTATGCAGAAAAATGATTTGAACAAACTTGAATTGAACATGTATTATGCATTATAAAGGGTTATCTAAGGGTATGATACATTATAATTGTTCATATGTATGTCATGCATTTAATGTTGTTGTAAAGAATTAAAAACAAATTAAAAATGCAAAGTGACAATGAAATGATAAGTGTTATAATGTATTAACTGTAGTTACAATTATTCTTGAGAAATTACAGTGCATTGTACGATGCATTACAAGGCATTATACATTAAAACTACTTTTGTAGTGCATTATACATGTATGTTTTACCGTTTTTTTAACAAGGTTTAAGCTTAAAATTATAATGCATATTTTTTTATCTTTTTTTGCCCTAAATCATTCGTAGTACTCACGCTTTGTTTGTCACTGGGTTTTGCAAATAAGAATCAAATAAAAAGTATTAAAAAGCGCTTGTAGTCTAAGACAACATATTTAATCCTTTAAAAGGTAGATAGTGCTTTCCCATTCCCTGAAAAACAGGGACATTCAAGTTTCCAAAATGACACAGACTATTTCATTGAATCTTTTTGGAGATTGCTCTTCCTTTTGAAGTATTGTACTTGACGTACCCAATCATGTCACCCATGTCATACCAAACCTGCATGACTTTCTTTCTTCTGCCACACAATAGAAGACGTTTTGAAGAACGTAATGACCGAACAACATTTGCCCCCATTGACTTCCATTGAATGGACCGCCGACACATTTTTGAAAAGATCTTCTTTTGTGTTCCACAGAAGAGTTTGCATGTGTGAATAAATGATGACTGAAATTTGATTTCTGTGTGCTTTATCCCTTTAATGTCTCATACCGAGGCTGTGCGCCTAGCGAAGTCGATGGAAGCGTGAAGCTCTCGCGCTCGCTCCTGGCACAGCCTCCTTCGTCATACTGGCAGCATCAGTTTGTATTCAGTAACGGCTGCCAGAGACAAAAGGCTTTAGTAAGACTGTGTATAGCGTGTAATGGGTTCAGTGGGGTTAGGGTTTACCCTGGCACAGTGCCCAGTCTGCTCTGAGATACCGCACCATCACTCTGTGCCAGAACATGATTAAACACTCTTACACTCATGCTTGTATACATCCATTTTAAACAGCATCGGGCTGCAGGTGGTAACATTGATCATTGCGTTTTTCATGGGACAGTTGCTGTTCAGGTTCAGCGCTCACATATGGTGACCGATCGCTCTGTGTGTTGCGGCTGCATAATCGATACAGTAAAAGCCATTTTACAGACTACAGCTGTGACCAGACCGAGGCAAGGTCACATCTGCTCATGTGAATCCATCCCAATATTACACCCATCATATACGGAACTAGATAATAATTGTATTAAATAAAAAAAATTGTTACATTTTGTTTTATGTTCATTTTATTAAATAAACAATGTGCTGAATGGGTCCTGTAGTTCGGTCGCATTTAATGAAACAGTACGGTCATCTAGCGGTTGAGCTTGGTATCGCAGTCTAAATTCAAAATATTGAAGAGACAAGTTTAGCCAAGTAACAGTTCTTGGTTTCTTTTGATTGTTATCAGAAATAATCTACAAGCATTCTATTGTTTGTGAATGTGTACCGGAAGTTCAGTTGGGCACACAAAAGTGTGCATGCGCAGTAACGTTTGTTTATGTTGCGGCAGAACAAACAACACCCCGCTGCATAGGTAGAATCTATTTAAATCCTAAATTTGATTTATTGAGAACAATACCTTTTATAGGCCATATTGCCCAGCCCTAATTTAAAGTATACATGTATTTATAAATTTTCACTCCTGTTATAACCAAAATGCTGCAGTTCCTTTGGGTCTGAGGGATAGATCCTTCTGGATGCAACATGGCACACATTTCCTCATTTTTTCTGCTGATGGGCAACGGCAGAAAGAATATTGTTGGTCAGATGGGGTCACTCAGCAGAACAATATGCTTTTGTTGTGTTTTGGCTGGTGGGTGACGGAAGGAATGGCTTAGCCGCTGTGTGAGTGATGATGATCTAGTAAGCTGGATCAATAAATTATCTGGACCACAGCATTGTACAGCTTTAGAAACGGCTACCAGAAAAACGCTCGTGACCTCTTACTTCACTTCTGGTCTTGACATGCAATAAGAAATAATCTGTACATAAAGTCCAAACTCTTAAGAAAAAAAAGAAGTAATATATAACTTATGTCTAACTTGTATTTTTAGCGATGCACAATATAATATCGGCCATATCGGTATCGCCTGATTAATGGTCATTTGTAGCATGTGGTTTTCGATGTTATTGTTACCTTCTTTTCTGTAGTCAATGTTTTAAGAAGTTGTCCACTTTTTGCCCTTAGTTTCAGGCTCGGAAAATGTATATGAATATTTAGATACTCCGTACCGGCGAGTATATCGGTTATCTGTTTTCAATGTCAAGAGTTATTAGATATCGTTATCAGTAGGGCTGGGAATCGATTGAATTTTACCAATTCCGATTCTGCGTATCGATAATTATTGATTCCCAGTTTCGAGTCCACTGTTGAAGTAAAACATTTAGATGTCAACTTCTATGGTCATTTAGCCTGCTTATTGTTTTTTTTGCAAAAAATATAGATATTTATGAGCACGGTTTTGGGTACAAATACACACTGAACCATGTTTTTCTGATTTATTACAATTTGTATTACCATAGCTGAACTACATCAACTGTAGTTAAACTGTAGTAAAACTATAATACAACTATGGTTAATTTTTGGTTCCTATGCTTTTTAATGCAAACACTATAGTTACAAAAAGGCTTACTATTATATATTAGTAAGAATACTATAAGGGCTTTTATTGAGATATCAGCAGATCATGCAACAGGGAAACTTTTCTAAAATGTGAACACAGGAATTGATAAGAGGAATTTAAATTTTAATCTCAAGTATCCGATTCCTATTCCTTTTGTTTCCGATCCGATTCCTAGCCTTTCGATTCCAAATTGGAATTGATTTTCGATACCCAACCCTAGTTATCAGCACAAATTTACATAGATGCATCCCTATGTAAATGTACAACATCCTGGCAACTAACAACAACAAAGTAGCACCATTTTGGAAGGTTGCACTTTTAAAGGAAAGGTAGTCAACAGCTTTGGGTCGTGTTGTTAAGTGGCTGGTCACAGCTGTCAATAACAGATTGGTTTTTGATGCATTCGTAGAGGACACTGTCCTAATAGCTTCAATCTTGTGAATGTCAGCGCTAAAAGAGAAACAGAGAGAATCTGAATAATGCAACATTAATCGACCAGAGCTTTGTCAGCTGCAGTGATGTCTCTTGCATTACAGTTGAAAAAAGCACTCATAAAGCATTAGTATTGATTTAATGCCTGTAGGAGCCAATGATGTAGCATTTTCTGCTTTAAAAACACATAGCGTAACTTAAAGACTCCTATTCTGTATGGGTTATTTTAATATTGCTTTGCATTTATTAACCATACGGTGGCTCAGAAAATGTATTTGGACGCTTGTCATTTTCTCAACCTCATGTCTTTCCAAATCTGTATGAATTTCTTTCTTGAGCATAACACAAAATAAGATGTTTTGAAGAACGTTGGAAATCAAACAACATTGGCACTTATTGACTTCAACTGCATGAACGCAAAACCACTATTCTTAAAATACCTTATATACCATATATTGGTTTTAAATGACATGAGGGAATTCTCATGAACGTGGGTGGTGAGGGACGGAGGACCCAAACGCAAGACAGTGGGTTAACAAGACTTTTATAAAATATAAAACAAAGACCCACGAGGGGGTAACAGAACAAAACATGGAGACAGGAACAAGGACTTAACTAGACTAACACTAGACATTAAAACTACAATAAACTGAACTAAACAAGACAGGACTCACCACAGATGACACAAACAAAAACCAGCACAAGACAATGAAACATGAGAGGTATAAATAGGGGAATAAACACAGGATAATTAATTAGGGACCAGGTGACAAAGATCAAACACTAAGGGGAAGCTAATGAGACGGAATGGGCGGGAAACACAGACGAGACTCCGGGAGAGTATGGAAAGCCAATAGGCCAAAAATGTCTCTCCCCACATAAAACAGAGAATTCTGTATTGGTTCTGCCTCAAGACCAAGAATAAGCCAAACAAGATAGGCAGAACCGTGACAGGAATAAGTGATGACATCATTTTTATTTTTGAGTAAACCATCTTGTAACCACATGTCAGATCAAGTTGCATTTGATAGCAAGAGTATACTTCACAAGCAAAACATTTCAAGTATTTTTTTTAGGAACTAAAACTTTGGTTGGAGGCAAACTACTTTTAATTTAACTCTGATAATTCCTATTGGTTCTAAAGCCATAACTTCTTGTTCGAAATCTTGGTGTTCTCTTCGATTCTACTCTTACAATTAATGATCACGTTGGCATTGTGGTGGCCAGACTACGACAGACTTCCGTTCAACTTTTGTTCACTTCTGTACTACGAATCAATGCGAAGTAGCAGAGTTTGGTATTACCAGGCTAGCATTGTGGTAATGTGGTAAAGACTGCTTTTTCCCACCTTCGTAATATTTCTCGTATTCGATGCTCTCTCAAAGCCCTATTCGGTAATTGGTTCTCATAGGGACTTAAGATAATAACACCATTCACGGCGAATCCAGAATGTCTTTGTTTTTCTCCCACCACCCACGGAAAAATTCCCGGCCGCATTACCTACTGTTTTTGACAAACACCAAGGTCGTGCGGTAATTTAATCTCTGAGTTTATAACAGGTGTTAAATCCAAAGTCCATTCTGACTACTTAAAAGCACCACAGAGTGCTGTTCTTTATGAGGTTCAGGGATTATAGTGTCTGATGCATTGAAATAGACGGATGGCAGAGAGCGTGTCCTTTTTGCTGTCTATATTTTTCAAAAGCACAATGTTTTGTGGTTATCGTAGATCTATGCAAATAAATGTTTACCCTTCGAATGATATTATACGTGTCGGTATGATGAACGGATGATACAGAGTTCAATAAGTTTCAGCTGTTAAAGTGATCGCGTAGATGCATCACACGGGCACACAAAACATATATACACATGAAAGTAAAATTTACAGGATTAAAAACTCACACCGTTAATTTATGTTTGTCAGAGTTTTAGCACCAAGGAGCCATGCAGATTATTGCATTTTCTGTCCAAGAATAGAGACATTTTCAGCAGCTTTTAACAGGATAATGTGATTTCCTCATCACTGTTGAACCTTTCCAAGAAAGTCAGCGAGGAGCAAAGGAGTGTCTCCCCGGAGTGAGTTTTCCTTTGGCCTCTGAAGAGCTCAGCTCAACTCGCTCCTGTTACATCGCCTTGAGAAAACACTGCACCATTGTTTGCTATGGAATGTATTGAGAACTCTGTGCCCAAAAAAGGATCACTAGCTTCACCCTGACCCCACCATTGTGTATTATTCACATTATGGCATGTTTACCTCGTTGTTTCTGTCATAAATGCCACTTTAGATCAAGAATTCTCTTTTGGGGAGGATCACTCGCTGAATGTTCAGTCTCTCACCCACTTAAGAAACAAAAAGGTCTTGCGTAATGCGAGTCAAAAGTTCAATTTTAAATCCGAGACGATTGGATTGTGTGTTTTTGTGCCCGTTTTCCTCGTCACGTGAATTGTGTGAGAACAGAGGAATGGAGTGACGCTTAAAATACTTTCTGGAATCAGGAAATGATTTTTTTTAGAAAGACAAATATATGCATGCTTATTGATAGATTATTTAAGAAAATGTATTGATCAGTGAAACGAAGTATACGTTTGTTAAAAAACTTGTGGCATTAAAACCCACAATTCAACCAGCAGATTTGGAAAAAAATGATGATGAACACTAAATAAATTTGACCGATTTTCTTTTCCAGGAAATTGGAGCAAAATATTTATGACCCATATTGTTTGCAGGGCCACTTTTTGCCGATCCTTATAACGATGACAAGCGCTTTTGTTAAAGGGATAGTGCAGCCACACATGAAAATTCAGTCATCACTTACTTACCCTCGTGTCATTTCAAACCTGTACTACTTTTTTTCCACAGAACATAAAGGAAGATATTTTGGAAAAAATTGGTAACCGAACAGCGCCGGCACTCTGTATTCGGTTGACAACATTCTTCAAAATATCTTCTTTTTGTGTTGTGCAGATAAAAGAAAATCCCACAGGTTTAGATAGTAAATCATGACAGAATTTTCATTTTTGTCTGAACTATCACTTTAAGTCAGGATACGTTTGAGAGAATATCTAAAAGCTCAAGTGATCGAAATCACATCACTGCCGACTGTGTCGTAATGCCATCTGTTTGTGGCCGCTCGCGTCCCACCTCGGTCATCG
This sequence comes from Triplophysa bombifrons, assembly GCA_029783895.1. Classification (NCBI taxonomy): domain Eukaryota; kingdom Metazoa; phylum Chordata; class Actinopteri; order Cypriniformes; family Nemacheilidae; genus Triplophysa; species Triplophysa bombifrons. The sequence goes on from CM056448.1 coordinate 38,361,971, forward strand.
CTGGCGCTAATTTCAGACTCTTTATCACACAGGAAGAATGGTAGACCTGCAGTCCTTTCAACATTGAGACCTCGAGGGGAATTTGACATGCGTTTCCACCCAAAGCTTCCAAACAAACCCATCAATTAAGCGTGATCCTCCGTGCACCTGCTTCGCAAGAATCCCTTCTAAACATGCAAGAGCTTTAATGTGTTGTAGATTTAAACAAGAGATGCCATTCTTTTCTTGTTTTGTTTACATGATGTGCAGTTTCACAGCCATTGAAATGACACGGACGCATTAGCATGTATGGTATGTGCAGTTGCAGTCCTGTGTTATAGAGCTGTGCAAAACTATTTGTGCAACACATGTGTTGCATCTCAGTTGCTTTAAAAGAAAAGTCAATGAAGACATTAGATTAGTCTTACAAATAGGCCAAAATGGTGCCAAATGTTTATTTGAGAAAAATCTCTATACGTACGACATGAAAACGTCTTAAAATTGCTTAGAACAGCGGTTCTCAAACTTTTCGATCAATTTGCACCTTTAATAAAACGAGTTGTTTCAAGTACCACTTAATGACCGCAATAGAAAATCACATGAATAAACACTTAAATTAATATTAGAGCTGTGAATCTTTCTCTTTTCACCTCGTCCTTCAATTCTCCAACATCCTCTATATTATTAATAAAACAAACACTTTATTTACCAGCTGTTGTCAAACTAAAGAACATGTTTTCAAGTTAGTCAGCAGGAATTGTTGACACAAAACACTTTTCTGTAGTACTGTAAACAGCGCTCTGTAAACTCTTATGGACTCTTATGGGGGATTTATTAACTTTGTGGGGACTTGCAGAAAGCCTACAAACTCATATTAAAGACAAACAATGTTGAAAGAATATTTAACACCGAAGATAAATAAATACACGTATACTTTAACATCAAGAGAACAGCTGTATATAACAAACAGAGATTCATACTTTACCGCAGCGGCTCGTTTCAAACGCGTCAAAAATACATCAATAATTTAACGTTGAGTAGATGCAGTTGCGTGTTGAATTATCCACCAATGATAAATAAAAAACAATAATAACTATTTTAAAGTTGCACACAGGCTGACATGTATTCCGTATTTATCAATCATGTTGGCGTATTAAACATTTGAAATTGTATTTAAAACCGGTGACCTTTTGGTCGAGACTCTCTAACCACTAGGCCACAACTGGGACATCTGCGACATCTGTGAGATATAAAAACGTTTCCATTTGATCTCGCTTAATCTTAATTTCTGAGAAATAATTTACGTCTCAAAGAGATCTCATCTATGGTTTTCTTTCGCGTGAATGTCTTATGTGGAGAATGTAAAGTTCGGCAAACTTTTCTTACACAGCACAGCTTCTTCGTTCAACTGTGATAAATGTTTTCATTCAGCCTCTGAAAGCAATAATCACTGAAGCGCTATTCCTTACTGTAACTGTTGCTTGGGAGTTGAGTTTGTATAGTGTATTGTTGTTTATTTCAACCTGAATCTTGAATTCGACTCGTCAATGTGAGCGCTCACCTGTACACGACTATGAGGGCGTGAAGAATCTCTAGATCCCCGAACGCTTAATCCAGATTACTTGCACTTAAAACAGAATCTGTGCACTTTCAGAGACTTTACTGTACTGACTGTGAAGAATTCTGCAGAATGAATTTAAGTCACATTTGTTAAATTGAGGTTTGCCCTTAAGAGAAGCTGAAATCCTTTTTTCAACTAAATTGAAAAAGGAAAAATGCATAGTGTTATACTATTTTTAAATTGTATTTTTTTTATAATTGCAGATAAACAGTGTTATTGTTTCTCTTAAGTCTTTTCCAAAATCAAACAACATTTTATTATACAGTGTTTTTATCATCTTAAGAAATTTGAGTAATAAATATTAAACTACATGTTTAATTGCAGCATATTTATTTTCACATCATTGTACATATACTGTATACACCACTGTTCAAAAGCTACCTTTTTTTAGAATAATACTAAAATCCTAGAGTCACATTTTGTTATTCCATGAGTAATGTTGTGCCTAAAAATCATCCAGAATAAATCAAAATTTAAGGTTTCTTGAGGAAACACCCAGCGATGCATTTTAAACGGTGTTGAAGCAGTTCACATAAATTTTGAACTTATATTGGCTGCTTTTTAAAAAGGTATTTAGTCCTAGTAATTCATTTAAAAAACAAATCAAATATAATTTTAGATTTGTTATGACAGAAACTGATTGTGCAAACATTATATTTTGTCTACAAAACTACTCTGACTAAACATACACCTTGACATAAAAAGCTCTCAAGGGTCAAAATAATCATTTCACTCAAGCGATACTAAAGTTTTTAACAGTAGTGTTAAAAAAAACCCTGAGCTTTGTGTGATATTTTGTGTGATATTGTATGTACCTACTATACTTATGATGACTAATTTTAAAGCCCATTGAAATAGGTCATGATATCACAAAAAGATGTGGTTCACAAACCAAATGGTACAAGTGATTCAATTCCGATGTACAGTCAGTGGTCCAGACGGAAGTGGGGCACGGTCGTAGGAAGGCACATCAGGGCACTGTGTTTAAAATGCCAACCACGGTCAATGAACTCTGAATAGATTTCTATCACAGAGAAGTGTGTTTGTTTTTGTGTGCCAGGGATATTTAAGGAGAACAGAGATAGGCCCACTTGGAGGTCAGTTTAAAAGTGTAAGAGGAAAAGCATTCTGTCGGAGGATGAAAAGGATGTAGCTTTCATCTGTGATGTGAAGGAAAGCAGAGTTTATGCCGTGACTCACAGACCTTTACAGATAAGAGACTAAACTTTACTGCCTGTGTCGAATGACAGCCGAAGAGATCAGAGCGGGGACACAGCCTACAGTGAGCGCACAGGTGCCGCTGACACTATCTCGACAGCAGGATGGACGATGGGTTGTTTGCTGATGATACAGTTCCATTACGGCAAAATAGCTTGGCGAAAAACGTGCTAAAACAAAACACAGTATACAAAATCAACGTTGCAGTTTTGTTTATATCGAATGCTTTCTCCCTCCGAAAAGGCGATTCAAGGTGATTTATTATTTGAGCTGTTGGGTACAATTTTGTGGGAAATTTCAGTTTGACATTTTTTGACTTCACCACATTTAAATAACCTGCATTTTTATGTTTTAAACAGAGATGGCGATAGAGAGAAAAAGGGTACGGATTGCAACCGGCAGGGTTTTTGAGAAATAAAAAATGTAAATACATAATCTGACAATATACTCTAGTGATGGAATTTGTCAAACTTCTGGTAGTTCAAAAACTTAATGCTGCGTTCACACTAAACGTGAATTAAAAAAATTAGACTATTTGCGAGAGTAAATTGCATACAAAGTCAGTGCAAAGAAGCTAATAGACAGTCGTGCCGGCAGTGCTAATGAGGTGAACCGCCAGCACGATTGCCGCGAATGGAAGACACTCCTTTTTGCATTGTTTTTTGCATCAGTTGTGCAAAAATAACACACTATTCGTGCGAGTAATAAAGAGCGATGAATGTGATGATTTGCGTTTGTTGTAAACACTGAGTATGCCATAAAAATGGCGAAATATCATGTCATTTAAGGTATAGTTCACTAAAAAAATTTTATTCTGTCATCATTTACTTGTTTACTCAGATTGTTCCAAACCTGTAGAAATTCCTTTGTTCTGCTGATATTTGGAAGAATGTCAGTAACCAAACAGATCTCATCCCCCATGTACTGCCATAGTAGGAAAAATGAATACTATGAGGGGTCAATGGGGAAGGAGATCTGTTTGGTTACAAGCATTCTTCCAAATATCTTCCTTTGTATTCTGCAGAACGAAGAAATCTCTTCATAGTCTTTTTTTGTTCATACTTTTCCTTCATTCTGACTTAATTAGATTTTTATTGTGAGCATTTTTATGCAGTGGCACACTGCTTACTGTCATTTATGTTTTTTTGTGCTTTATATTAATGTGTACATTACACTTAATAGGAATGGCAGATGTATTTTATGGAGTCCTGGAGCATTAGGCTTCATTGAGATTTTTAATTAGATTTACTGTTGTTTCCAGTGTTGGCCGGTTGTGTAGACGGCTCATGTGGATGTATGGATGCATTTGCGTGCTAAGAGGCTCATATAAAGACTTAATGTTGGGTGATGTCAGATGTGTGAACTCTATATAGAGCGTTTAATGGCATGCAGAGTCTGCAGATAGACTGGAAGCTGTTGTTATGTAATTATACAGCATATGCCGTGGTTTCTGTTGCGCAAACGTCTGTGTTGTGCCCTCACTCTCAGAGACCCTTACCATGTTGCTGGCAGATATAAGAGAAACCCGGCTGTTCTATAGAAAGCGTTTCCTTGTAATCTCTCTTTATAGACTGTTTAATGGGACACACATGCCTGGCCCAAAGTCAACTTCCGGTCTGTGTCTGGTTATAATATAAAAATTTATTTGATAATTGATTTATATTAATATTAGTTGTATATGAATTGTATCAAATAACATTAAAACTATGCGACAGTTATTGATTCTTTGCGGTGGTCTACTGGAAGTTAAGGGGCAAGTAACGTTTTTTTATGTTGATGCTTCTTAAACCGTCTAGTTTGGTTTTTGATCTCTGTTTCTTTCTTTCTTTCTTTCTTTCTTTCTTTCTTTCTTTCTTTCTTTCTTTCTGTTTGTCTGTTTAATTGCTCTTACCTTCTCTTTTTTGGGGCGTGTTTTGGTCATAAATGTGACGGTGAATCTGTATTGAACAATCTGCATCTAAAGAGTTAATTTGCAAAAACAGATCAACTCAGTTTTTTTAAATCATGTTTGGGATTTTTTTTTCTATAAATAAATTCTGTTTTTGCAAATAAACTTAATCTAAAATAAGAACTGTCCTTTTGTAAATGGGGTGGGTTTATGTTTGTAAATGACATATTTAATAGGTTTAAACGTATTTGACTAATTAATTCCAAAACTTCTATTTAATTCAAAAGCAAATTGTTTTTGCAAATTTAGTCATTTTATTTCACATTAAGATTTACAGAAATTAAGGCATAAGTGACCATAGATAGAGTGTGCTGTTATCGATCCATTATATTTCTCTGTATTTCTGTTCTGTCCCATTACTGGATGTCGAGTTGTGTTGTTAAATCAATGAGATTCAAAACGACTGCTCTTCTCCAGCATTACTGAATCATTATTGACCAGATAGTGCACAACTTTAGCTGGCGCACCCATTACGTCTTCTCTCTGTATTCCACAGATCATCCGACACTCAATCACACTCCACACCCCAGTAATACACACTTTGCGTCTTTTACAGTCTTATCCAGGAAAATGTCCTATTTCTGACTAGGCCAAGTTGTGAGTCACTTAAAACCGGACATGATTCTGAAATTGAAAGAGGAAATGGGAAGATTTTCCGGAGAGTCTGTATGCCACATGACAGCAAGAGAGGCAAAGCACTGGGAAGAGTTTCCAAATGATAAATGGTCATAATGACATGGTCTCATTTTGAACGAGTATTATTTACAGGCGGCTGTAAATCTTCACGCTTCCAGATATGCTGTTAGTTTTGGTGTGCTCAAAGTCTTTACCTCTGAGTAAGTTTGTATGCGTATTGCACACAAAAATGTCAAGTGTTTTCTTAGAAAGCGTAGCTGTTATCGGCTGTTTGTTTTCGGTGCGTGAAGTGAGCGTGTCCGCGTACAAGGTAGGACTTGTTTCTAAATTTGACAAAGTTTGCACAGTTCATGCCGTGAAATCTTGATAAGATACTCATGGCATTTAAACTAGATATCTCACTGTCACATTCCACTTTGTTTTTAGTATAATTCCGATAAAAATTCGGATAAACTTTCTACGCGACACAAAAACCAAACAACGTCAGTTTACCTCAGGTGAACTTTTCTTGGTTCAGATATCGTCAAGTATGTATTGGCACACAATTTGTTATCAGATGTACAGGCATGTTTACAAAATATGTGCTTTCGAAAGCGTCTGGACGATGTGCTCGTAATATTATTGATGTTAAGGCAGGTGTAATAGCGTTTCATTATTTTTAATGGTGGATTTAAAGGTATTCAATCCAAGTACTTTAATTGCTTTATTATTGCTGTGAACACATCGTGTCATAACATTTCAAAATAATGAACCGGACCCAAACCGCCAGTCAGTGTTGTTTAATAATAGAAAATCGCTCGCACATGTTGCTGTCATTAGACGAAAACTGAGCAGTGACGTCTTGACGTCGTCTCAGAAACGTTCAAAGATTGACGTGACACCTGGATATAAATATGTGGCAACCTGTTCCTGTGAACGGCCCTTTAAGAGAGCCAGACCGAGCCAAAACCAAAGATCACCGCGATCACACATGGGCAGGATTATGGTTTTAGCACACTGGCACTGTTTATAGAGCATCTCCGATCCTATGCTACAGTAATATTTACCTGTTTCTGTCAGTTAGAATGTGTGGTGTGTGATGCAAGCGGTCTCTTGTGTGTTTGTGTGACTGACAGTATGATCGTTTCAATCCCATTTCAAAGTTTTGAGACAGAAAGGCCTGGATGAGTCTTCACCAAATATGTCTGATAAACGCTCCCTCATGTCTTGTGCCGAGAAGAACACACACTTAAAGTTTCTGCTTTTGTTACCATTCTCCTTACAGTTGATCTTTGTCAGAGTTGATTCCGGTAAATGCGATGACTTTTTACAACAAATAAAAGCCTTTTTGTCTTGTGGTTTATTCAGTGGAGGGGTTTAGCACTTCCAGTAAGAAGCAAGGCATGATGGGATAGCATAAATATTCTTTTGTAGGTACTATTGGGAACATTTCAGAAAAATAACTATTTACTGTATGTGATTGATAATTGGAGTTGAGACCTTATCACAACAAAAGCAGACCAAACAAGCAACCAAATGTGTTAATATTTTTATTTAGAATGAATTTTCTTGTTTATCTATCCTAATAATTGCTTTCTAATGGAAAATTATATATTTTATATTTTTCAATATTTTTTCATAGAAAATGAGCTGAAGGAATTTTTGTATAGCGTGTTCTTGAAACCACTGTTATGTTGAATTGGATCCATTTATAAATTGTTATTTGTGTAAGAATGGTTTTAAGAATGGTTTATGCCGGAAATTCTTTCAGCTCATGTTTCATAAATGAGGCTTGCTTGAGTGAATTGATGCTGACCTAAGGTCTGTGTGTATTTAAAGGGACAGTTCACCCAAAAATTCTGTCTGTCAACATTTATTTTTTCCGATGAACACAGAGAAAGCTATTTGAAAACGGTTCTTGGCCACCATTGATAACCATAGTAGGAAAAATAAATAAAAATCTGTTACCAGCTTTAAAATATATTTTGTGTTCTGCAAAGGAAAGAAAGTCATACAGGTTTGGATTAACTAGTGACTAAATTATGAAAAAATAATCATTTTGGGGTGAACTGTCCTTTTTATGCGTCATAAATACGGTTATGGGGCCATTCTGACAGACCCGTCTCTGCATCTAAAAACGCAGATATGTTTAGTTTTTTTAAAGTCCTGCCAAGAACGCGAGGGTCTCGAGATGCGGGTATCTGGACACGGCCACTCTTGCCCCGCCTCCAAATTCGTCTGATTGGTTCATGCTTGTGGACTTCTTATAGTATGTTTGTTATGAATATTGTTTGACCCAGACAAGGTCTCCATCTGCAAGGTGATAATATATAAATCCCATCTGCTTTTACTAGCCACTGTTTCATTCAGTACTACAAAGTTACAGAATTTCTAGAGTTTCATTTGTGTTTTGACAGCCGACTCTATCTCCTCCCGACATGTGCAGTTTTTAGGTTTGCGATGTTCGTCATGTGCATCTGTGTCCTTCACTACACAGCAAGTGTTGAAATGATTTTCCTTGTCCGACCTTCATTGCCGATTCATTTTGGACTCGGTCGTTCAGTGACTAACTTCCCACGTGTCCTGCTGAAGAAGTAACTGCGCAACATCCACTTGATGTTTGACAAGCGCCGTTCATCACCATCGGCTAAAAGGGCTTTTCTCGGGCGGCTTCCAGAGACCATTCATAACGTTATCTCAATGTTTGACATAACCTTTTCTGCTGGAAGACTTTACTTAACATAGCTCCCAGAGTACGTCACGATGGCCGTGAGCACGCGCTGAGTGTTAGCTCATGGCTGACAGCTGTACGGCAGTGGTAGCGCCCTGCCAGAATTCCATTGGACTACGGTGGAACGGCTTGTCCTGGCTGTAAAACACACTCTGAAAGTCTGACTCACATCAGAGCGGTGTGCGTCTGAGTGTCTGCTTGACCTCTTGAGCGACTGTGGGTGCGAGGGGCAAGCGCCGTCCCTCCAAATGGACTTCGGGCTGTTCAGACCGTTCCGCTGAGGAATTTGTTTACTTGTGGTGGAGCTACAAATAACTTGAGTTTATGTATAACTGAATAATTTCCTGCTCTTCAGAGAGGCACACAATAAACAGGCCAGAGGGGAGAGAGTGGACACACACGGCACTTTTAAGTGTTCGTGTTATATATTTGTGTAATGTATTTTTTCCTGATAGCCACTTATGTTTGTCAAGCAGTCTTGTACCAAACACATTGGATTGTCAAATCATTTCTTTGTTTTACATGGACATGTTTTTTTGGTTTTGTTTTTGCTAAATAAGCTTAATGATTTTCACACTTAATGTTTTGCTTCAGATTAAAAAAAAAAAAAATCATATCATTTTTGAAGATTTACTGTTAGGCATGGGCCGGTGTGAGATTTGGACGGTATGATAACCTTAATCTAAAATTACCACGGTTTCACGGTATTGCGATGCTGCGGTTACAACACTAAAATGTGTTATTTTCAAAGATCTGCTTAAACAAACAAACGATTCACCCCCCCAGCGTTCGTATAGGTTTCGGAAAGTTTTTTTCGAACTTAAAAAACCAAAATAACCTCTTAGTCCCTTACTGGACAGTTCTCCCGGAAAAGCACGCCACGCATCAACCAAGAAGAGCGAGAGAAGGAGCATGCACACACGTCACTTGTGTGCATGAGAGCACTACGTTGGCGAAGTTTAGCTGTGTTTGTTTGTTCACTGCATTTGGGTGATAAATGTAACATAAACGGTGGATATAACGCTGGATTTGGAAATCGTTTGAAACTGTTGGATGCAGCGATACCAGATTAAAAGATGCCTGACATTAATCCTCGCAGTGGGTGAAACTGAGTCATATGCCATTTTAGTTAATTCGTTTTCTCTTAGTTTTAAATATATTTCTAGAGAGTGTTTTATTGTTTGCATGGTCTCTAGGGTTTAACAGATCAAGATTTGACTACCTGTGTGATAAATGAAAATCTTGAACCCTGAAATCCTGAATCGGTCTTTGTCGTGTGTTATTGTCTTCCTTTAGTTCAAATGGAAGAGCATTGTAGCAAAAGCGTGAATGTCTTAGCTTCGATTATCAGGAACAAACACCTAAAAGCATATTGCTTGAATGCACTGTGAGTTTTCAAATGTATTTTTTATTGTCATTTTCCAATGCCTTTTTTTAAGACAACAGCCTATAATAGTCATGCTAATAACAACTAGTTAATAGTGAGAATTGCCCCCTATACTAAAGTGTTACCAAAATTACATTTGCCAACCTGCTTGTTTGTATTTATCTTTTATGAATGTTTTCTTTTCCTTTTTATCATCACAGGCATTTGGCAATGCGAAGACAGCCCACAATAATAACTCCAGCCGCTTTGGCAAGTTCATCCAGGTGAACTATCAAGAAAGTGGAACTGTGAGAGGGTAAGAGCTTCATCTCTCCAGTATTAGTTGTAGAGATGTGAAACCTTGGGAACTCCGGACTCGTCTGACGTTTGCTTTTATTCAGGGCGTATGTAGAGAAGTACCTGCTGGAGAAATCCAGGCTCGTCTATCAGGAACACAATGAAAGGTAGGAGAACCTTGATTTATCTTTCAATCTAGTATTAAAGTCTAAATGTCTCTAAATCCTCAGTGTTTGTTTTTTACTGCATTATGTTTCTTTGGTCCACTGTGCTCCTAGAGCCCACAGGGACCGACTCTAGATCTGCGTAACATTTACAGACAAATGTATTTATACTCTACCTGGTATATTCTTCCAGGAATTACCACGTGTTTTACTACCTGCTGGCAGGAGCGAGTGAAGAAGAGAGAACTGTGTTCCACCTCAGAAAACCTGAAGAATATCATTACCTCAATCAGGTACGGCTTCATAACGCTTCATGCTCTATACCCGGCTTCAGTGGTCCTCTTAACACCTCCTTCTACCATCCATATGGGTGAAGCTGTTTGCATCTGTTATTATAACATCTCTAGTGCCCACTTATGAGTGGATATTGCCAAGAGAAAGGTGTCTGTTTTTGTGACCGCATCGCTTAGTACATTGGTGTGTGACTGCATGCAGTTGTCAAGATTTTTTTTTAGGGATTTTCAACATTTAGTTGCTTTCTAAGTTTTAAACTCTTGTTTCATTGTATTTGTTATGTTTTACATGAGCACCAGATTCGTTGTTGTCCGGGAAGCATCAAGAAATGCATCGGTGCCAGATGCAACCCTGCCACCCTCAGAGACGGTTTGAGCCGTACCTTGTTTACATCTGGATTTAACACTCACCACATATGTTTCAGTGTACCAAAACGTATGTTAGCACCAGGTGTAAACAAGGTCAGTACGTTAAGGGTCAATGTGTATCCATCGGTCATGACCGCGCCACGTGTTACCGCTGTTGAAAATCAACACAGCGATGTTTGAGAAATCAGTTTTGTGGCGAGCGTGCGTGCGTGTGAGGCAGCTGTTCTCTGAGGTCTTAACAGACCCATTGACGGATTCAGTCTCACCGGGCAAACAGGAAGGAGGGGAAAACACAGGAAATAGATTCCAGAGTTCATTCCTTTCAGCTGGGCCAGCGGTCTCGCACAGAGAGGCTCTTTAAAACCTAATCCCCCCGCAGAAAGCGGCTCTGTGCTCCTAACATGCCCCTCATTTCCATAACACACACCTGCCTCGGTGCATTGTTTCTGTGTGGAGCGTTGGTGCATGAAAACATATGTGACCCCGTGTGTAAAATCCAGGCTAAAGTCACATAATCCAATTATGAGCATCAAAGTAGGTTATATGATAGATTTATGATAGATTTTCAAAGTTTCATTTATAATAATCTAAAATTTAATGATTGCTTATTTTATTTGCACAAAAACTTTTAGCTGGGTTTTCACAGTCTGGCTCACACGTGTAAGTTTGTTTTATTGAATGTTCAAAAATGTTAACATTGCATGTGTTATTAAATGTGTTGTCGTCTGTATTACTGTCTTCACACCAAGAGTGAATTGAAGTATTTGCACAAGTAAATTACATACAAAAAGCAAAGACGTGAAGGGATGCAAGCAGAGAAACGTGAATGACGATAATTGGCCGGCGCCGCGAATGTCCGATATGCACATTTTAACTCGAGCGTAAAATTTGTGCGAAGAGCTCATTGAGATGTGAGGCACTCCTTGTCATGCAAAGTTTTTCTACGTTACTTGGGCGAATAAGACCAAGTAATCCCGAAAGTAGTATCAAGAAATGCCTTGCTATGTGTAAATAATAATTAATTTTTATTATTAAAATATAATAGAATGTATTTAATAATAAATATATCATATTTAACAATTTGATATATTTTTATGTTTTTTTAATGTGTGCATTTAGGAATATAATGACAATCCTTCCGTGCACTTTCTTTTACAATCTCACACACTTATTAGTGTTCACTATCATATGACAGTCACTAGAACGGGTCCCGGGGTTCAAACACACAGGACCCTCTGTTTTCAGCCGACAGGTCCTGTTTTTGTGCGGTGATCTTTTGTGTCCCCCTCACGGCTGGCTGAACACAAACACCCCTCTGTACAATTTCCAGCAGGGGAAAACCGAAATATCTAGATGTCTCGCTCAGAAGCGTGATCATAAAGATGTTGTTTCTAAAGCTCAATAGCTCCTCTGAGCCCAGAAACGTTGCAGGGTAGAAACTTTAGAGGTGTGAATTCTTGTCATTTTTCACAAGTACCATTATAGCCGCTCGCTTTCTTAACTTCCTTCTCAGATGAACGTCTTAAGACCCAAAACAATCTGGGGAATTCGCCAAAAAAGAAACCGGATGATGTCTTGGTTTTAAATGCTTATTATGCAAGACCAAAACCTCAACGTTTCGAAATTCCTTTACAAATTTCTATAGAAGTATGAATTCAAGTTAAACATGTGTATATAATCATGTCATTTTGTGTGAATGTCACTTTAAATGTGTTTATTTGTATTTTTTAAGTTGTGTTCATATAGAATATTAGCATACTGCGTACTACTGTTTTTTTATGTGGAACAGTGTGCTTCATTGTCGTCACATGACCTTACGGTTATTTTGCATTTTTAATGTCATTTTGTGTAGCAAATGTATATTTAAATACACTGTACATGGAAAAACAGCACGAGCAGTATTCTAACATGTCATTTTGAACACAGCCCATGTGTTTGTAACTCCGAGCATGTGGCGGTATTTTGTAATGCTTTTGTTGTTCCTTTCAAAAAGCAGCATGTGTTTCGCAGGCTTTGTGTGAGAGATGTGTCTGGAATGTTGCTCTAATCTCGTCTACCTTGCTTACAGATGACAAAGAAACCTCAAAGGATGCATTGGGAAAATTACTATGAGAACGAACCGGTCAGTATTGAAATGATTGTCGCTACAGAAATGGCTTCCCGATATCACTCCCCGTAGTTCTCCCTTCACGCAACACGCCACCTCTGACCTCTGTCTGTGTGTGTTTGGCTTCCGAAAGGCCCAGCATCTTGCCTTTCCCATGGGCCGTGTGTATATTGTTTGGTCATTGTGTGTTTCTGTGTGTTACAATAAAGTGCGTTTCCTTTAATAGTCTGAACTCTCAGCTGGCGAGTAAACACTGGGCTCATTTGGATAAGAGTGATAAGGGGTAGTACAAACTAACTTTATTTGCATTAGGCGGGTCAAGTGTAAACTTGATGTTGAGCCTACAAAGATAGGCATTGACTGGAGTTAAAGGTGAAGTGTGCATTTTCAGCTCAACTGACATAACAGCCAAACACTGCCATTGGTTGTGAATTTTAATTTGACGCCATTGGTTGAGCCAGTGTACATTGAGCAATGTTTTGATACGGCCATAGAGTTACACAGCGATGACGTGTTTATGTATGTAAACCCCGAAAGTGAGTTAGCATTTTAGCACTTCTGGTGTCATGACAAATTCTGCCCCCCGTGTGAATCGTGTCCGCTTAGGACCCTATCTAGTAGGTAGTTGTAATGCCGGATCGCAACGTTGTTATCACGATATGTTGTTGCTTGTATAGATATAAATAACTAGATGCCACATTACCGTCTGTTTCTATGGGCCGCTATACGTATGTCGTCCACCATATTGGAACGCTGCAAGCCGTACTCAAAATTAAGCTGACTATGTATGATTATGAAAACATATCTAGTGTTGTGTAAACTAAAACATTATATCCGCTACACTAACACATGACAATAGCGAAAGTTCTAATTTTTCAGGGATTTCACACCCTTGGCTGCGCAGTGTTGGGGCATTCTAGTCAACTGTGAGTGACGTCAGTGGACCGTTCCAAGATGGCGGACACGTCTACGTGCCTGGACCGCTTGAACGTGGCATCTAGTTATATATATTTCTATGGTTGTATGGCTAAGGGGCAATATGTGCTTAACAAACAAAAAACATCACTTTGATTTTAAAAAATTACCTTGGTTTAATTATAGTAAATAACTTAAACCGAAAGAAAGATATTTGTTTGATTTCACTACCCATAGCCTCATCTATGTAGTTGTATATGAAAAAGACAATAATGATCTAGCGACAAACCGTAATGTAATTTTGAACAACACATCGAGCAACTGTAATGTGGTCTGTTGTAGCCTCATGTTAGGTTTTCACTTCTGCTGATTGTATTTAGGCTAAATATTGTGTTAGTTTGTAAAAATGATCTTGATAAACAAAACGTGTAAATATCGTAGACCTTTGTTAATCACAGACCTTATATTTATGCGATCTTCCAAAAGTCTATGGGGAAAATGCATAAGCTTTCGGTTAGGGGAGCCAGTGCGGTGCAAACTTCTGGGTTGGCCTATAAAATATACAAACCTTAAATGGCTCATATTTGTGTCTAAAGTATATATTATATATGGAAATAGTAAAAATGAAATTATTTAAACTATACACGTCACGTTTACCATAAAAGTGTATTCTGGAGTTAATACAATTTGCACTGTACAGACGCCATTGTGTTATGATAAAATAATGCACTTATAATAAATAAGGCACTTTTTATTTATTTATCATACTTTAATCAAGTTTTTCTAATTGTATTTATCCGGAATATTTTGAAAAATTCCCATTAGTTGTCATGACATCCTTATGCTATCGTATCATGCAAAGCTCCTGTTTTAGTGAAGAATATAACACACAAAGCCAATGACCAAATGAACGTAGCTGTACTTGTTTGAAACTGTGGTTCATGGTGAAGTTTCTGTTTCTTTCGTTTCGGTGCGCCGGGTTTTGGGTTTCTTCTGACTTGTTTCAATGAACACCGTTCAGTATTTAATTCTGAATGACTGTATCAATAAACAGTCATCTGAAGGTAAGTGTTATGTGCACTCATTTACCTGTCTCTTACACTACATGAGATTGATGTGGAAATCTTACTGAATTCACTCTTGTGGATCTGTTTTCAACTATTTGGGTTATCGGTGTCATTCAGTTTCAAAGCTTAATATGCCTGTCTGTTTTCTCAGGTCTGTTTTTCTTGAAAAGACATTTAACATGAGAAATGGCCCTTTTAACATTTCCTACCTTGGAAATGTGAATGAGAGGAAACAAATAGAGTGTATTGGCTCTTGACCATTACGCTTATAGAGTTTCAGTCTTTTAAGTCTTTCCGTGTCTCTGGTATGCTGTAAGTCTGGCATCAGTAATGAAGCGAGGCGATGAAGGAGACACTGTCTCATTAACAGGAGGACATGTGTGTAAATGTTCTTGTGTTGTTGTGAGCAGGCGGTGGATGGCAGAAAACCTGCTTTGCTGCTGCTGTGCTAGGGGGCGATGTTAGAAGTGTTGTACAAGTGATACACATGGATGCCATGTCACTATGAATGCTGAATCATATGCTAATAATGCAAATAATCTTTTTACGTAAAAAAATTATTACTTTTTATGTACTGTACAGTCATTTTGTATCGCAGATCAAAGCATTCAATGCCACGTATATGTGTATCCATGTTACTGTGCCGTGTTAGTGAATGCTCAAACACGTTATAATAGAACTTGCAATAATCAAGATTTTTTTGCAAGTTATTTATTTGTTTCTTAGATCTTAATATTTTTGGTTTTGGATAATGCTGACATACTATAGACAGTTTCTATGTTAATACTGTTAAGAATACTGTTAATATTATATTCTTTTATATCATTTATATTTAGAATTTAAAATAGCCCAAGACGGGCTTTATTTTCATAATTGTTTCTTAGGACATTTACGGTTTATTTGTCAACTACCCCTATTTACACAATTTAAATTGCTAGATACATATTTGTTCCCGGAAACATTTTAAGATTAAAAAATGTTATATATCTCACACAGACATTGTTTAACTTTATTACAGGGCTCATTTGAATGCTTGATTCTGATTGGCCAGTCGCAAAATTCCAAAGGTTGTTATTCTCAAGTTACAACCGCTCAAAACCAATAACACCCTGTAACCCGGATGCTGCAAATCATTTTGAGAGGGGCAGTTTATTATTACACAAAAATGTATTATAAAGATGTATTTTAATAACATATATGACATTATATTTACAAATGAACAATTTGCCCGATCGTTGTTTCTTACTTCAAAACCGAAACTAAACGGCTTTTCCTCGCGGAAGGTCTGCATTCTGTAAAAATGAGCTAATAAAATACTTCAAATTCACATTTCATGTGGCAAGTAGTCGTGTAATAAGGTGGATAATGTACAAGCAGCTGGCTATTATCGCGACATAAGCCCCTTAAGTGTGATATAAGACCCTCCGCCTATGTCTGGTCCTGATCACACTGTCGGGGCTTATTTCTGCGATAACAACCGTCTGCCTGTTCATTATGCCTTACGTATGGTATACAACTTTCAGTGAAATGAAATCTGACCAACTCTACGGACAAAATATTGTTCAATATATAAAAGAATAAGTTAAAACTAGCTTTATCTTGTACTTCTGTTCTTTGTTAAAGTTAAGTTTAGATAAAACAATGAACACTGTTTTTTTAGAACAAAAGGAAATATATACAAATAATGGAAAAATCCAAGTAGCGTTTTTGTTATGACCATAGTCAATGTTGGTCAATGATTGCATATTATAATGCATGTAGTAATATTCTGTTTCCAATATCAATCTAATGCTATTGATCTGCTGATTTCAATATGTCATGTTTGAGTAATTATTCATCTTGATTTATTACTCGTATGAACCAGAAGAATCTCTCGTTTGGACATCTTTCTGTGATTAATTGACCTCATCTGATCCAAATCTAATTTCTTCCTCGTTTCTCCTTTTTGATGAAATAAATCAAGTCATAAATTGCTAGTTTTCTTGCCTCTGCCGGTGTGCCAGAGTTCCACAGAGTATTTGAAAGTGTAAGCGTTATGAACTTTCCACTGCATGGGCAGAACATGCACACGCTCACGCTCATTTTCAACCAGACCAATGCGGCAGCTTCTGCTTGTTTGACCAAAAATAACACGCCACTCTCAACCAAACCCTGATGGTTTTTATCTGGACCGTAGCCAGTACATAAAAGCCAAAGACTAGCTCAGCAATCCACGTTTGTATGTGAAGTCTTTTAAGCTTGTGCAACACGATGTATCTTTAGCAAATTATACATTCACTTGCTCTGATGTTTTGGTCATGTTTGAGCATGCAGCTTTACCGGATCGTAATAGCATGATGTTTAAACGGATATTAAGAGTAATTAGAGACGCATGTCAGGATGTGATGTGAAAAGTTGTTTAATTGTCTGAGGTTTTGTGAATGTCTTGTTGATACCAGCAGGATTGCTTCACGGTTGAAGGGGAGGATCTCAAGCATGATTTTGAGCGCTTGCAGCTGGCCATGGAGATGGTGGGCTTCCTCCCTACCACGCGAAAACAGTGAGTCCCACCAAAATGCTGCTCCCTTGATTCTCGTGCGCTGAAACATTTTTTGCGTTCTTTTATAATTCGCCATGCGCGCAATAAATCACAATGTCACGATGCAAGAACATTGTAGTGAATTGCAAAAATGTGATGGCTAATTTGACAGCATCCACACATTTATATTTTAAACTTGTTAATGTGAAAGGAACATTACTGTTGCTCAACTGGTTGCAACGCCAACATAAGGGGTTCGATTTTCATTGTGTACATGTATGGAAAAAATGCGCTGCGAGTCACTGCGGAGCATCCGCCAACCGCATAAGTGTGATTGCATGTATACAATACATTTGTCATCTACCTTTAAACAATTCTAACTTCTAACATTTTCTTTTCCCTCGCAGGATTTTCTCTCTGTTGTCGGCAATCCTTCATTTAGGAAATATCAAATACAAGAAGAAGATTTACAGGGACGACTCCATTGATATCTGCAATCCTGAAGTTCTGCCAGTTGTGTCTGAGCTGCTTGAGGTGAAGATCAGAAAAAAAGTGCTTGAATAGAATCGGACAGGACAGAATGACTCTCCGCTCAAACTCTCAGACTCAATCTGTCATGTTAATTATTTATATGAATATAACACATCAAACAAACATGATCGTAACGCTCTTTCTCTAATGGTTCATAAACAAAGAAAGAGTCCGTATGGTTTTGAAAAGTGCTGAAGAATAATTGCAATTTCAGTCAATGTGTTAATGTTATCACTAAACATTCATCAGAAACATTTTGAGAGAGTTGTATATGAATATATAACTATATAAACTCGAGTATAAACATTTAGTAAACTTGGCACATTCACAAAACAAATGCGCTGTGCATTCAACACAACAGAAGAAATAAATGTGCACAAATTTGCAAACTTTGGAAAAACTGAAACTGGAGAGCTTTCTGTGTTGTACACCAAATAGGAAACGGGATGTAAAGTTCATATATATTCATATAAGGCCTCATTTGTTATCCTATGGCTCATTTGAGCCATTTCTTTGTCGAAATGTGCATTAAATGTGACTTAAAAACCTACAATACATTAACGTGAATAGTTTTTTATAATTTTTTTTTAATTTAACAACTTCAAGATGTTTCTTATGACCCTGAATTTTCATTGATATACTGCTGGGTTGCGTGAACCATATGTGTAATGTCCAGGAAAAGGGATATTTGGAATACAATAACAATGAATTCAGACAGTCCCAAATACAAAACTGCATAATAGAAAGACCACGTTTTAAACACAGTATTTGTTCTCAATGAATGAAGATCCTCTGTCTACACCCTGATAGGTCAAAGAAGAGATGCTCTTTGACGCCCTGACCACACGCAGGACGGTCACAGTGGGCGAGAGGCTGATCGTCCCGTACAAACTGGCTGAGGTGAGCAACGTTTTTTGCATTTAGACCTGTGACAAACTCAAGAAAGACAAACGTCGAGTGCAGAGGGACATGACGCAAACCGATCCAAACCTAAATGCTCTGTGTGTGCAGCTGCTCTTTAGATCATGTTGACATGCTGTTAAAACCCACAACTTCTCCTCTGGGTCATAATCCTCTGCATCTTTTCAGGAAACCATCTCTTTTCCCAATATAAAAGCCTGTTTGCGGTTTGTATTAAGCCCATCCTAAAGAGACCATACAAGCAATCTTATTTGTAATTGTTTCCTTTAATTGTGGCTTGAGTGCATTGGAGTCTGTCTCACAGAGATCCTTGTGCTCCATCTTCATAATGAAATCCAGAATGACTATAAGACTCTTTCCAGCATCAGGACTGTCATCTTAAAATAATGAACCGATGAGCTGTTTTATTGTTCACGCTCACCGTTGGAGCAACTTATTAAATTCGTAGAATTTCATATGTTCGTAAATAAAGACATTAAAGGTGAACTGTGCAATTTCAACGGTGAATACTTTGACTTATCCACCTCAATATGCAGAGACGGGTTTTATGTTGCATTCGAGGTGAGAACATACCAGTATTTAAGTCCCTGTGAGCCGGAAGTTGCCAACGTTTTTACTTCCATATTTTGAAGCATTTCCGGGCGAAATGGAATCTATAATGAGAAGAATAGTGGGTGTTGCTTTCGCCTTTCTCTGCGATTTGATTGGACGTATAAAAACAGCCATTGCATTTTGAAATGGAACTGTCAGCAGACTGATGGTTGAAGGGGAGGAGTTAACGGATGCTCCGCCCAAGCCGTCTAACATACGTCATATAAGATGGATAGTCATTACAGGACGGAAGCGCTTTTTTAGATTTTAACTAAAGATTATGAGGGCACACAATTTTTTAAAAAGAAACTGACCAACGTTGATCAGCTATTTACAGTAAACGCTGCAATATTTCCTGAAAAAAATGGCCTTTTTATTTCACTGGGACTTTAACGCATATACTGTATCATACAGAACGTTTATTTGCAAAAACTCCAAATATTTTTTATTATGTTATCGTGTTTTTAATTTAGTTAGCTGCATTGTTTTAGTTATTTTTATTACGTATTAAAAAACATATGAAGTTTGATTGATAATGAAATGCGCAATGCATGTTTTTAATCTGTTTTTGCAAATGAACTCTTCACATATCAATACAAGTATATAAAGCGTATATAATAGTTTTTAATCAACCTTCATAAATACACTCTTTCGAAAACTAAAAGTCTACAACTTTTTTTGTAATTTTTTAACATTTATAGCAATAATACGTTTTTTTAACTTTTCGTTATTTTAATGCATTACCTTTTTTATGCATTTCAGGTAAAGAAATTTACTTGTATTTATGAAATGTAGTGGAATAAAATATGATACTGTATACAGAATGCTTTATAACAGTATAGCAATACTAGATATCAGTAAAGAAACATTATCCCCAAAATAAATATTTGGTACGGATGAACTTGAGTCAAAATACTAATCAGATCATATTGAAATAATCATCAGATGATCTTATGTTTAATCTTACCTGTGCTCTCTATTTCTATTTCCTTGTTGGTCTTTTGCAAAAACAGATTCATCCAATAAATAACATCTGCTCAAGCGTCGTTGAATACGCTTTTCTTTCCCAGGGAGTAGATTTGATCATCTTTATCCATTTCAGATACGCAGAAATCAGTCTTCTGTGATTCTGTAAGACTATTTCCTTGGCACAAAGTTTGAAAAGCGATGATGGTCATAGTAAGACAGTAGCAGATGTTTGAGAGAGGCTTTAACCGAGGGCAGATAACCTAAATGAGCTGAACGCTGCTTTGAAAACAAACATAAGCCTTCCAAGGACATTCTGTGTCATATCAACCCAGAACACCCAAAATATACACATGTGGTTAGCAGTCACATCGCTGATTGCTTGTGTATTAGTAAGAGATTGTTTAACGCTGCTTAATAAAAACCATCTTAGACGTCTCATTCAGCTCATCTGCCAGTAAAATAATATTATTCTTTCTGGTTCAGCTGTAGACTTTGCAGAAGTCTAGAGTGGACTAGACAACGGTCTAAAGTGGCCACGGAATTGCACCTGTCACTCAATGTCCTTAAAGACATAGATCGCCCAAAAATAAAAATTCTGTCATCGTTTGAAAACCTGTGTATGATTCATTGTTCTGTGGAACACAAAATAAGATATTTGGAGAAATGTCTCTTGTGTCCATACAATGGAAGTCAATGGGGCTCAGTGTTGTTCGGTCCAACATTCTTTGAATTCTTCTCAAATGTCTTTAAAATGGTTTCTTTACTCATGACTTGAATATCCAAACCTGTTAAATAGAAAGATGTTGACCACATACTGACGACTTTATTTAACCTGTCATGTCTGTTTTGGTTAAAACAGCTCTCGGTCAAAAGCGTTAAATGAAAAGCAGCTGTATTGTGGATTTCTCCGTGCTGATTTTGGTTTTCCCCTCTCTCGCAGGCCGTGACGGTACGGGACTCGATGGCCAAGTCTCTCTACAGTGCCCTGTTTGACTGGATTGTGTTCCGGATCAATCACGCCCTGCTCAACAAAAAAGACTTCGAAGAGTTTGCCAAGGTAAAAGCATTTGATAGAAATGTTAAACGGTAGCGGGGGCGTTGGCTGACGGTGGAAGTGGTTTTATTCACATGACACCAGCATGGAAACGAGTCCTTTCTGTAATTTTTTGATCTGTAAATTATGGATAGAGAGATTATATAATGAGTTATATTCAGCCACAGTCGGCGAGCTACTGATCTTATGTAAGATGCATTATGATTTCTGCTGTTCTGCGTGATTTCTTATGGCGTTCACAGTTTTCACTGTCATGGAAAATCTGATTATCATAGATTTTTTAAATTAAATGCTGGTTTCCAGGCTTGGGAAAGACATGAAACTACATTTCAAAAAGGAAATTCATGCAGTAAAAAGATTTGTTCATAGTTAAAATAGGCTTTAAAATATTTAATTGGCTTGTTTTAAAGGAGCTTAAATAAATATATACAGCCGTGAAAAAGTTTTAATGTAACCCGCATTTCAAGATGTATTGTGGCCATTTTAGTCTGTAGAATATCAATAAAATCGAACCTCAGGAGTGACATAAATGTCATAGAATTCACATAGAAATAATTGTTTGACTTTTCTAAATGCAAGCAGAAATTTGATCGTTGTTCTGAAAAGTGAATATGAACTTATATTTGAGGTCTACAAATATTTCTCATATTTTGACATCATTTTCTGAAAATAAATGCAAATAAAAACAATATTTTTATTTGACATTTGGGAGAAATACTGTTAGTCGTTCACAGAATGAATAAAAAATGATCAAACACACACCTATCAAAAGAAAAGATTTGATGTACTCATTATGTCGTCATTGTTTCAGATCTTGTCCATTGGGGTCCTCGACATCTTCGGCTTCGAAGACTTCGAGAACAACAGCTTCGAGCAATTCTGCATCAACTTTGCCAACGAGAGACTTCAGCACTATTTCAACCAGCACATTTTTAAACTGGAGCAGGTAATGACCCAGAGATAGCCGTCAAAATCTCTCCCACACACAGCTCAACATTATAACCCGACAACAGATTTATTACCAGCTATAATGACTCGAGCTGTTTTGACGGCACCTAGAAAAAAATTCAATATGTGCCCACGTGGCCTGACTAAATGATTTGGCAAATGATTTGTAATCTTTCAACTCCCTTCAAGTGCATGTACGAAGTCATCATTTAATACAAATTCTGTATTGTAGCGAATGAGATTATTGTAAAATATATTGACACATGTGTTGCGAAGGCTTTCAACATGATTATTTCTCATAATTATGAAAAGTAACCTTCAAAACTCATCCCACATCATTATCAGATATTTTTGAGAAGTAAAGCATAAATTTGTACAATTTCATGAATGTTACTGTATATCGTAATGTACATTACAATTAATTGACTCATTTTCTATTTCACCACAAAAATATGAAATAGCCGTGGCATTGCTACAGTATGTCTTATATAGGCTGGGTTACAATGTCCTGTGTGCCGGCTGTGTGATCGTGTGTGGTATGTCACAGTTTCACACAAGATAAACTGTGTAATGACACAATTGAAAGGATCGCTTCGCCTTAGCTTCAGACAAAAGGGCTAATACCGTCTATTTTCTCAATGAGGCAGTTCCTTTAAGATGACTTAGGAGGCAACCGATCACTTTAATGACGGCCTGTCAGAGCCGTGCCTTTGTGACGCACCCCAAAGTATATGTTTGAACGGAGAGTTCGGTGGTTTTTAGGTTTCTAGCGGCTCCGATTTGAGGAAAACTCTCTTGACATATTTGCTTATTCACATACGTGACCGAGAGCATTATGGGAAGTGTTGATTTACGTCCGAGAGCAAATATTAGTCAGCATTTGTGGTGTGAATACTCTGTTTGTATTCTTTATTGACAGATACTTATTAAACACTGTAAATCACGGTCAAATTTGTTTCGGTCTCCTTTTACGGATTTATAGTTTGTGAACATTCATGATACACTTATAGGTTTGTATTAGACGTAAAGCATTTTTACCTTAATAGGAAGTTTAGGAATGATTCATATGAACGTCTGAAGAGCATTATGGCAGAACAGTTTTCTAGTTTGTTCCTTGATAAAAGTTCAGGAATTCTGCTCCGTCCGCCAAGTTGCACCTTTTAAATAGCTCGAGAGTTGGAACACTCGGATTCAGATGTCGGGAGTGAGTTCACATCCTGAGAGAACAGCCAAGTATGCTTATGTTTAATATAGACCATACCCAGGTTATCCGCACAGGACCCTACTTGCGTGTTGTGTGTTCTCAATTATAGGCATTGGTTAATCTGTACCAGGAGTTACATTGGATTTTGATGGTTAAGATAAAACAATATTTGTTCAGTAAGTGGAGTAAAGACTAGTGTAGCATTCATACTACAGTGCAAACTGCTTTAGGCAATCCACACTCAAAGATGCTTAATTAAATGCTTTACCCCTAAATATTTTTTTATTCATACATTTTTCCTTTCTTTATTCAAAACTCTCTTTGGTGGAACATCAGATATTTTGAGAAATATTTTGAGAAATGACCTTTTGTGTTCATAAATCAATGGGACCAATCTTCTTTTGTGTTCTGCAAAAGAAAGTCATGCAGGTTTGCAATGACGTGCAGGTATATAAATGATGATATTAGTATTTTTTTGAGTATTTCCCTCTAGGCTCTAACAAAAATAGCTGGAAACCAAGAGAAAAACTACTGAGTAAGAATATCATTTTTTCCCTGTGGACGGGTCTTTCCGCACCCTCAAAACCTACAGTGTCTTATCGCATTCCTGTCCGTCAAACGCTCCATCAGAGTTTCTGTAGTCTCTTGGCGCCGTCAGGCTTGGCCCGGGTGATGGGGAAACAGGACGTCCTGTCTGTTCCTCAGCTACGACTGGCATAGAATACTTACCATTTGATGTCCATAAATACAGCCATGCTGGAGCAAATCACAACATTATACACCACATCCCATCAGTCCATTAACGGCAGATGCTCTTTCTTATTTCAATGTCATTTATGGAGATCTTGTACATGGATTTGATTTCATTTGGAGGGTATTTGAGTTCATTAGTTTTAGCCAAATAAGGAGGGGTGCATGGCGTTTGCTGAAGTTTGTGTGCATTTTTTCTGCGCTGTGAAGTTAGCATTCTTTTGACAATAACTATTGCTCAATCTGAAGGAACTGGGGTTTGCACAGATTTACCCTTTATAAATATTTAACTTTTAACTTGTTTGTGCCTCGGTCACTTATTCATAGAGGTTTTTGGGTGTGGGTACTTTTGAGCAATACCCTAGAGACCATAAAGTAAACCTTTGCAACCATATAGCAATGAAGTAAAAGCATTTTGATGTTTATGATGAAAAAAATCTTTCACATTTCCCACTTCACTATTAAGATTAAATATATATATAATATAAAAAATGTTTTTATGTGCGATTTATTATATTTTCATATAATATTTGTATTATAATGATTTATTTTGTGTAATATCTTTATAATATAAAATTATAAATGATCTGCGTTGTTTTCCTGTTTCTGTACTTTTGATCATTTTTTGGGAAATTCCTCTGATTTGATCAATCCCTGCTGGGATTAAATGCTTTATTATTCCGCCTACTTTCCCAGTGATCCAAGGAAGCAGTTAGAGGGAAAACTGCTCAAATGTTAATAATGTCTATCTTATTATTAAACCGCAAAGACCAAAAAGCCACGGCACAGCAAAAGTAGGTCTTCTCCAGATGAACGTGAAAACACTGCAGGGTTGTTTTGTTGTCCAAAATATATTAACATGGAATTATTCATATATTTACAACAGGTTGTGTGCGACAACATTATCAAGACAATGTTTTATTTTCTATTTTTTTATTATGTTATTTTTGTCTTTTGGTGATCATCATTATTGGATGTGTTTATGTTTCTCCTGTAGGAGGAGTATCGGTCAGAAGGCATTGCTTGGCATAACATTGATTACATTGATAACACCGGTTGCATTAATCTCATCAGTAAGAAGCCCACAGCACTACTCCACCTACTGGATGAAGAATGCAAGTACGTCAACATTTCTCTATCATACAAATCTATGTTTACAAGAAGGAATAGAAAAGAAAGTAAAGAACAGAACTGCATGAAAGCGAGGGTTTTTACTGAAACCTCTGAATGCATTTACATTTATAACATTTATTCATTTGGCAGACACTTTTATCCAGATCAGGAACCAGTCTTCACATCATTACAAGTTGTCATGTTATCAGTAGGCTAGATGAAAGTAGAAAGCAAGTTTATACATTAAGCATTAAAGAAATTAAAGAGAAACAATTGCAATGAAATAATACAATGTACTGCATTTTAAAGATATAAAGAAAACTTAAGTATACAAAATATTGTTGCAGTTGACATTATACGATTTATTTCTAATACTTTAAGGGATACTTCACCCTGAAATGAAAATTCTGTCATTATTTACTCACCTTCGAGTTGTTCAAAATCTGTATAAACTTCTTTGTCCTGATGAACACAGAGAAAGATATTTGGAAGAATGCTTTTAACCAGACAGATTTCGCCCCCCGTTGACTCCCATAGTAGGAAAAAGTACAATGGTAGTCAAAAGTGCCCCGGAACTGTTTGCTGTCCTACATTCTTCAAAATGTCTTCTTTTGTGTTTAACAGGGAAAAAATGGTTAACTCCCATTAACTATGGGAGTCAATGGGGGGCAAAATCTGTCTGGTTATAAGCATTCTTCCAAATATCTTTCTCTGTGTTCAACAGCACACAAACATTTTTACTAGAACTATTTGAAGGTGAGTAAATGATGACAGAAGTTTCATTTTTGGGTGAAGTATCCCTTTAATGGATATATTGTGTTCAGGTCTGAAAGAGGACTGATACTTTGATAACCGATTTTGAAAACTATAAACTTAGATTGTTTTATAACTCAATACAATAATAAAATAATTTCCATTTGCTTAAAATAGCTTGAAATCTGACTCCAGATCAGTGTTGTAGCTCAGTCTTTCCTGTGGGTGTGTTGAGATTCTGCTAAAGTTTTGGCAGCAAAAATCATTCGTCTGGAAGCCAGAGGAGCTTTATCATCTGCGCCTTATTTCCAGAAACTCAATCACACTCCATAGAAGAGCAAACTTTCCTCTCTGTCTTTCTGTATTAAGAGGAAAGTGATGAAACAATGAACAAACAAACAAAGACGTTATTTTTGTTCATTGACAAATTAATTGAACACCACAAAACTAGTAATGGCACTAATAAAGTAAATAAATACAGTCAATTTAGATTTCCAGGGACTTTAAACACGGGAAAACTTACATATCCAAATGTAATGAATATATTTAGATGAAATTTGCCAAGCATGTTTCAAAATAACATGTTACATCATCATTATCTCAACCAAAGGAAGAGCAATGGTAATATGTTTATCGTCTTAAAAATCGGGCAAAATAAATGTATTTTTCTATTTGGTCTTCGGCATGCATCTCATACAGAATACCAAGTTGATACCTTTGCCAATAAAAAGTGAATCATTTTTAATATTTTTTTATAATAAGCTATTATTTTCATTCAATTGATGGTTTGTCAAATCTTTGTAGTGTCTAGGTTTCATCTGCAAAAAGAATGTGGCGTTTAAATACGTGTTATTGTCTATCAGTCTATGGTCATTGTTCCTCTTTTGTGTTAGTTTTCCACAGGCCACCAATCAAACCCTGCTGGACAAGTTCAAGCGGCAACATGAAGGAAACCGCTATATCGAGTTTCCTGCGGTCATGGAGCCGGCCTTCATCATCAAACACTACGCAGGGAAAGTTAAATATGGAGTGAAGGTCAGAGCTTTGCACATCTCTTATTTCAGTTTCATACTTTTTTTATATCGGTATTTAAAAAATGGCATCTTGTTCGTAAATTATTCTAAGACAAACATCACCTTGCAGACTACGCCGATGACTGTGATGATTTTTGAATGCACACGGATATCTGATCTCACCAAACGGAGATGGTTTAAATCACTGTAGTAATCTCCAAGATACCTAAAACAACCTTTTAAAACACGACTTGTGCATTTTGGCATGTAGGTTTTATTAAATGATAAAGTGTTTGGAAATCTGTATTGGTTTTCCAACTGACGCATGTAAAACTTTAAATAAGAAGGCTGTTTTTGCAGAATATCGTGTATGTTTGCTTTTAGCCACAGATGAGACATAGATGGTTGTTTTTGACCTCTAAAAGCATTGAATGTCAACAGGGTGTGTTTATTAAGTCATATGACTGTATATTTATATATCTTGGCACCGTAAATTTGACTGGAGTGAGTAATTTATATTAATAAATAATGTTACTGGACACAATGGGTGGACTGGTCCTGTAGGGTCTGACTATCAGTGTTGGGTGTAACTAGTTACTTAGTAATTAGTAACTGTAATTGAATTATTTTCCCTTGAAAAAGTAAAATGATAGAATACTCACATTTTTTATGTAATTGAATTACGGTTACTTCTGATGTGATTGAACTTAATACTGTGTTATATATTCAATAGTGGAAATGACATCAACATTATAAATCTAGCTTTAAAGTTAATGCTTTAATGTACCCTTCTTACATTTGTATACTTTGGTCAGTTAATAAGAATTATTTACGTAGCTATTTATTATTCATTAGAATGAATTAAATAAGCTGTTTCATGTCTATCCTTGAATCAATTCTAATGAAGGTTGATATAGGACAGTCATCCTCAATAGGCGGACCTCGGTCTGGATCCGGACATTTGCTTCGTTCCATCCGGACTGTGAGACATAATAATAAACCATTTAAAACTTTTGACTTTTTTGGTTGTTTAAATTGAGCCGCGCGTCTTCACAATGGAGAATCACATCACATCGCACATCTCCAACCTTTCAACAAGATTTGTGATATTTTATTGACCACAACGTTTTTATCTACATTTAGCATGAGCATTATTGGTTAGCATGTAAACATTTGTGACCCTTTGAAAACCCATGCTGAAGTCTCATCATCGAATTGGTTATTAGACAACAAACATCAAAGATTCATTTCAAGCATTCATTTCACTAAGATTTGGGTATTTTTTCAGTCAATATTAAAGATATTGTTATATTTTCACAGAATATTCTGTTTGATGATTTAAGAAGGACATCTGCTGGGTTTTTATAAGCAAATTCACATTTTGTAATGGAAAAACATTTTTAATTGAGAAATTATTTAAAGATAAACACAGAGCCTATACATACATATATCAAAATATAAAATAAATGGCCTGATAAAAGATCATATTTCTTATACAGTATATGCAACTGGGCTAAATTGATTAAATATTTATCAATCTTCAAAACATATTGTCCGGACCTCCGTTTGGAAGAAAATAAAGTCCGGAGCTCTTGGAACTTTAATTGAATACCCCTGATATAGGATATAGAAAGTAATTAGTAATGAATAATGAAATCCTTTTTGGAGAGAGTCATTTGTACAGTTCTCTAATTACACTATTAAATATGTCATTAGTAACTAGTAATTCATAACTTTTTCAGAGTAACTTATCAAACTCTGCTGACTATAATACAATGAAGACTTAAAGACACGTTTCACCTTATTTCCTGAAACAGTAGTGTAGCTGTCTTTCTGAAGTGTGTCATTTCATTTTCATTCACATGTGCGCACACAAAGGCATGTGTGTTGAATTATTGCTCAGCGGGTCAATAAAAACGCAGGTGCATTGCTGTGCACACCCCCAACGCTCCATCCCTTGAACAAGTGCCCCTTCTGTTCTTACACTTGTTGGAATAGACTTGTGCACAAAGTTTCAAAACTGAAACATTTATGCTTTGAAGATGAAAGCTTGAATGTTCTTACACATACTGTATATATACAGTATATAACTGCATCTTATCTTTAATTTTTTTTGCAAAGTTATAGCATTATGATGTCGCTCGCTAAAAACATTTGTACACCGATCATAACCAATATTTTTATAGATATTTAAAATTATTTTCAGTTATACAGAATTCACTATTTCTAAATATGTGTTTAGGTTTCATTCTGTGAGCTGCTAACAATATTTCTCCCAAATTTTAAATGAAAATATTGTTTCTTTTTGCATTTATTTGCAATAAAATGAAAACTGGAGAAACAGGTCAAAATAGCAGAAAAGATTTGAAATGGTCTCCACGGCTGTATATTAAAGTTAAAGAAAACAGAAAAGTGAAGAATTGTTACGTTTATATCCTGACAAGGAACATCATCTGTTTTGTTGATGTTGTCCGATAAGACGGTACAGTTAGTTGACTGTCTGTGTAACCTGCTCTGTTTCAGGACTTCAGAGAGAAGAATACAGACCACATGAGGCCGGACATCGTCGCTCTGCTCAAAAGCAGTAAAAACGCCTTCATCTGCGGCCTGATCGGCATCGACCCGGCGGCAACCTTCCGCTGGGCGGTGCTCAGAGCTTATTTCAGAGGTGTGGTGGCCTTCAGGGATGCTGGGAAGAGACATGTGGAGAAACGAAGCGGTGAGTCGGATTACACCGTTGAATGCCTGATGTCTCTTTGTAAATTTTAAAGACAACTTTCTTTGATGTGTTGATCCGATTTTCATATAAACGGGAAATTTGTGAGGAGTATAATAAGTGGCTCCTCCCACTTAAAAAATGGCCAATAGGGTTTAGCAAACAACATAGTGTGGAATCTGATGAGGAGCTGATGTGCTGAATGATGTCATTATTGATTCCTTTAAGTGGGTAAGAGAGACTGAAATATTTAAATGCTTATTTTCCAAATGTGAATTTTGTTAGTGTTTTGTCTGCTGTGTACAAGCGTTTATCGTGACATTTGTATTCAAACAGTGGAAGTGATGTTTGGTGAATCACACCGTTGTTGCCCAGCTCCTTTTGCTCAAAGCCTTCCGGGATACTCTTTTCGGCTTCTTTATATGCTTCTGTAGTGCTTTAATGTCTCAGGCCTGCTTGAAACTCTGTCTTGATTCTACTAGATCTGATGCTTCTTGAGGTTTATGTTCACACCACAGTTGAATGTGGCCACGATTAGATTTTGGAAATAGCCATTTGAACAACAAGAAATTTTGACATTGTAATCCGGAATTGTTCGTTTTTTGTTGTTGTAAAAATTAGTTGCGTATTTGATTTTTTGCAGTGTAACGTTAATGCGAGCAGTCAGATTTAACTTGGATTACAATTGCAATATAATATATTACTATATTTGACATATTGCCTTCGATATAAAATCATTATTTAGGAATATGACTTACATGAAGTTGTATAAAGCATGAGAAAAATATACTTGTTTAAAATACTTATTGAAAACATGTTTTGTGCATTAGAGTAGTTAAAATGCTAATGCACATATTTTAGATCTCATATAATAAAAAATATGTTGTGATAACTAATATTAACTTGTTTACTTTGTTGATAATAGCTTGTCAGGGGTGTTTTACACATTCAGATAACAAAACGCTTTCTTTTTGAATCATGTGTGAGGGCCATATTTAAAACGTCATGTGAACGACCTCAAAACAAAAATCTGATTTAAACACTGATCTATATAAATTACGCGCCTAGAACGCCAAACCAACGGCAGGAGGTGAAGCCACCGGAAGCAATCGCGCCGCCATCTTGGAAGGCCCAACTGACGGAGAGCGCCATCGACATAATCAAAACGACGATCTAAAATAACCTGTTTTCTGCCTATTGCACGCAATACGTTTTTGTTCACACGTATGCTTAAATGAATTGTTACTTGAATTTTTTTTTATGTTTATTTTGGGCAGAATAGCGACATATAGAAATCAATGTGTAGAAGGTGAGTGTGTATGGCACACTGTTGTAATGACACATGCGTAAATGTTTAGAAGTAAAGCTTCATGACTACAAGAACATATACAGCCTGTATTTAGATTTCAGAATATGCACATTTGTCACATGTAGAGGTGTCTTGTTAGGCTGCTGATCTGATATGTACGCGATTGTAATGAAAATGAACGAAACTCAATCTATATCTAATAAGACACAAAAGTTCCCGACTTTAAATAATCAACCATTTACTGAAGACATTAAGACAGTGCGCTGTGAGACTTAAGATATAAAAACGGGGACTGGTAAATTGCTGTTTTATCGTTAATATGTGATAAATCCCTTTTAATTTAAATGAATGTTTGGGCATACCAACATGGCGGCGCGGTAGCTTCGGTGTAAAGACGTCATGTGCAATCCAGTCATTTATATAGATCAGCGAATTTTAACAAATATCTGATTTAGAATCCGAATATTCTGCTTTGTTGTCAGCATTAACCAAAGAATTTATATTGAAATTTGAGAGATTAGCGATACATTATTTGCTGAACATATGCAAACATGAGATTGTTTCAGGTGACATCATTCTTTCTAAACACATGTTAAGGGATTGTTGAATTCCGGCAAGATGGTGGTCGGACACTCACTCGCCGATTAAGTTTGCAATCGTGCTGATAATCGAACGTCTTGCTGTGCGAGATTGCTCTTGTAGACTGCACATCTTATTTCTCTCTGTTTAATCTGTCATTTCTCTCTCTCTGTCTCGTGTGTGGTTTGTTTTTGGCTTCTTAAGGGCATGATGCTGCTGCTCCGGTTGTGAAAAGTGTGGATAGCTTTAGTTTTCTGCATCACCCTGTGCATCAGAGAAGCTTAGAGATCCTGCAGAGGTGCAAAGAGGAGAAATACAGTAAGGCTGCTTTTCCTTTATCTCATCTCCTCGAGTCATGCATCCCGAGCCAAGACATAAGGCACAGCGGGCACAGTGCATTCTATTCACACACACACACACACACACACACACACATTTATACAGAATAATCGATTGGATTCAGATTGGAAGTTGGCACTTTTCACCCTCATGTCTTTGCCCATCCGTCTTGCACCTGTTTCGCTTGCCTGCATGATGTCAGAGGGTGTTTGTGTCTCACTAACAGCCCCGTCTGTGGGTTCAGCCCACCATGCATGCTTCTCCGACAGCCCTCCACTCTCCCCTCAATGGAGTCTTCATTCTGAGCCCTCACACCCTTGCATGACACCTCCAGCCGAGGGTGCAAACTCATTTCTCTTTCCTTCTGAGGACGGCGGGCTCACAATTGATCTTCTTCATGAAGGTAGCTTAGATGATAGACTGTATACAATACACAAAACACACTACAAACCAAGAAGATTTTTCCTTATAAAAACAATGATTCATTTAGACACTAGCTCATTTTAATCTTGATAATAGACATATTATCAATGTAATAAAGGGATTACATCATGGTGGTTATATTTAGGTCTAAATAATACAGAGGCAGAATTAAGAGACCATTACAAATGTGCATTTTATCAGCATTTATAGATGTATTGTGGTCATTCCATTCCAATTTTTCTACCTTTCCTAAAAGCATTTAGAAATATTACTATTGTTTTGCTTAAAATTGCTTGTTTTATTTGAGGTCTGAAAAAGACAAAGCATTTTCTGCTTTTCTCCAGCTTTCATTTTCTGCAAATAGAAATAATATTTTTATTCGAAATTTGGAAGAAATCTCTTAAGTAGTTCACAGACTGAAACAAAATGATCAATTTACCTAAACTATTTTCTATAAACAATTTTTTTAATGGTTTCTTAATTTTTTCTGTGGCTGTATTTTTGTTAGAGATATTACAGTTCACAGTATCACAGTTTTGCATTGTTACTGTAAATACATGGTATATAGTATAAAGTACAAAATAGTAAAAGATAAATATTTATCAGTGTTACACAAACTCATGGTCTACATGGAATTTTTCAGAAATATAAAAAATCTAGCTTGAGTTCTAATTCATTGACAGGGTTTAATTTTGTTTGTTGGTGTGTTACTGTATGTTTATGTGCGTATGTGATTTAAAATTTAACTGATTCACAAAAGCATGTATCAAGTTATTCACCTCTAATCGAATGGTCACACATTTCATTTTTCCCAACCGCGAGAATTAATCACATCCTGTTAATGTTGAACCGCAGGACTGTCATACTGAGATCTTTAACCTCATACAGGTCCGATGCATAACCTCTCACAGTCCGATGCACATGACTTCTGATGTGTTTCAGGTGTGAACAGAAACCGGTATCGTGTGCCACTGTCTGATCTTCAAGGCATCAACGCGCTAAATCAACGGTAAGAGCATCTCAAATTGTCACATAACCGTACAATACAAACGTACAGTTAAACGCAGAATATTGTCAACACAGTGTGGTTTACTCTGATAAAATGACCTTTCAAGGAAACTGCAAGTACAATACAGAGAGTTCAAGGGAGGAAAGAAAGAACTCCTTTGAGTTGGAATTGAGTTTTGGATTCTTTCTGTTGGCATCTCTGATGATATTTTTCATTTGTTTCTGAAATGCTTTCAGTAGTTTTACACTGTGCAGGGAATGAAGTGTGCATGCTGAACCCCCGGTGACCCTTCACAGGGCTTGTTAAGTTGTCCGTGTGGGTGTAGATTTGGCGCGTCGACTGCACATTTACCCCGCGGACGGCCCACTGCCTTCCCAGCTTCATGCTTTCTTAATGACCGAATGGCACAGAGATTAGCCCCGATATCCAGAACAAGTGGCAGAGGCTGAACTCACAACGGCTCTTTTGTTGGACCGTAAAGTCTGTCTAATGTGTTTTGCAACTCCACACACTTTTGGGGTTAGTAAGAGATCTCTGAACGCAGGGAAACAGCAGCTGCTTCCTGTGTGATGTCACAGTGGAGATATTTGCTCATGTGGAGTACGGGCCCGAGGCCGATAGGTAATTGTTCTCTGCGGGGTTCACGTGCACATGCTTCATTGACCCTCCCACATAGAAAACCGTCGGCCTCAGCTGGAGGTCTTTCCTCACTGTGTAGCCTCTTGTTTGGGGGACAAAAGGTTGCGTGTTTGCTCGGCAGTCTCGGTTGGGGAATAAATTGGTCATGGGTGACAAATACGAGTGGCGTTTGTAAATGTAGAGATCTTGAAGATTTTCGGAGAATCCACACTGAGAACTTGTACCAAGGTGGCACATTTTGCCTTGTTTTCTTGTTACCAAAATGAAGGACTGGAAAATAAGACAAAAGAACAAACAAATTCCTTTCTTCACAATTTTTTTTATTTTTTCGGTGTAGGTGCAATGTTGGTTACTTTTGACTAGTAAATTTAGGCCAAAAGCTGCAGCGCCTCTGTGTCGTATAGTGAAAAATAAGCTTGATTTAACTAGAGGAGCCATAGTTGTTTGGTTTTATTTGAAGTAAAACCACAGTTTTACTAGGTTAAAAGTTTAGTAACCAAAGTTTTACTACGATAAAAGTTGAATGACGACAGTTTAACTATGGGAAAAGTTTAGTAAACACAGTTTTACTACGGTAAAAGTTGAGTAACCAAAGTTTTACTACGATATAAAGTTGAATGACGACAGTTTAACTATGGGAAAAGTTTAGTAACCAAAGTTTTACTACGGTAAAAGTTGAATGACGACAGTTTAACTATGGGAAAAGTTTAGTAAACACAGTTTTACTACGTTAAAAGTTGAGTAACCACACTTTAACCATGGTAAAAGTTTAGTAACCAAAGTTTTACTACGATATAAAGTTGAATGACGACAGTTTAACTATGGAAAAAGTTTAGTAAACACAGTTTTACTACGGTAAAAGTTGAATGACGACAGTTTAACTATGGGAAAAGTTTAGTAACCAAAGTTTTACTACGATAAAAGTTGAATGACGACAGTTTAACTATGGGAAAAGTTTAGTAACCAAAGTTTTACTACGGTAAAAGTTGAATGACGACAGTTTAACTATGGGAAAAGTTTAGTAACCAAAGTTTTACTACGATAAAAGTTGAATGACGACAGTTTAATTATGGAAAAAGTTTAGTAAACACAGTTTTACTACGTTAAAAGTTGAATGACGACAGTTTAACTATGGGAAAAGTTTAGTAACCAAAGTTTTACTACGATAAAAGTTGAATGACGACAGTTTAATTATGGAAAAAGTTTAGTAAACACAGTTTTACTACGGTAAAAGTTGAATGACGACA
Source organism: Triplophysa bombifrons (assembly GCA_029783895.1). Classification (NCBI taxonomy): domain Eukaryota; kingdom Metazoa; phylum Chordata; class Actinopteri; order Cypriniformes; family Nemacheilidae; genus Triplophysa; species Triplophysa bombifrons. The sequence goes on from CM056448.1 coordinate 38,397,287, forward strand.
GTTTAACTATGGGAAAAGTTTAGTAACCAAAGTTTTACTACGATAAAAGTTGAATGACGACAGTTTAATTATGGAAAAAGTTTAGTAAACACAGTTTTACTACGGTAAAAGTTGAATGACGACAGTTTAACTATGGGAAAAGTTTAGTAACCAAAGTTTTACTACGATAAAAGTTGAATGACGACAGTTTAACTATGGAAAAAGTTTAGTAAACACAGTTTTACTACGGTAAAAGTTGAATGACGACAGTTTAACTATGGGAAAAGTTTAGTAACCAAAGTTTTACTACGATAAAAGTTGAATGACGACAGTTTAACTATGGAAAAAGTTTAGTAAACACAGTTTTACTACGGTAAAAGTTGAATGACGACAGTTTAACTATGGAAAAAGTTTAGAAACCAAAGTTTTACTACGATAAAAGTTGAATGACGACAGTTTAATTATGGAAAAAGTTTAGTAAACACAGTTTTACTACGTTAAAAGTTGAATGACGACAGTTTAACTATGGGAAAAGTTTAGTAACCAAAGTTTTACTACGATAAAAGTTGAATGACGACAGTTTAACTATGGAAAAAGTTTAGTAAACACAGTTTTACTACGTTAAAAGTTGAATGACGACAGTTTAACTATGGGAAAAGTTTAGTAACCAAAGTTTTACTACGATAAAAGTTGAATGACGACAGTTTAATTATGGAAAAAGTTTAGTAAACACAGTTTTACTACGTTAAAAGTTGAATGACGACAGTTTAACTATGGGAAAAGTTTAGTAACCAAAGTTTTACTACGTTAAAAGTTGAATGACGACAGTTTAACCATGGTAAAAGTTTAGTAAACACAGTTTTACTACGATAAAAGTTGAATGACGACAGTTTAACTATGGAAAAAGTTTAGAAACCAAAGTTTTACTACGATAAAAGTTGAATGACGACAGTTTAATTATGGTAAAAGTTTAGTAAACACAGTTTTACTACGTTAAAAGTTGAATGACGACAGTTTAACTATGGGAAAAGTTTAGTAACCAAAGTTTTACTACGTTAAAAGTTGAATGACGACAGTTTAACCATGGTAAAAGTTTAGTAAACACAGTTTTACTACGATAAAAGTTGAATGACGACAGTTTAATTATGGAAAAAGTTTAGTAAACACAGTTTTACTACGTTAAAAGTTGAATGACGACAGTTTAACTATGGAAAAAGTTAAGTAAACACAGTTTTACTACGATAAAAGTTGAATGACGACAGTTTAATTATGGAAAAAGTTTAGAAACCAAAGTTTTACTACGGTAAAAGTTGAATGACGACAGTTTAACTATGGAAAAAGTTTAGTAAACACAGTTTTACTACGTTAAAAGTTGAATGACGACAGTTTAACTATGGGAAAAGTTTAGTAAACACAGTTTTACTACGTTAAAAGTTGAATGACGACAGTTTAACTATGGAAAAAGTTTAGTAAACACAGTTTTACTACGTTAAAAGTTGAATGACGACAGTTTAACTATGGAAAAAGTTTAGTAAACACAGTTTTACTACGTTAAAAGTTGAATGACGACAGTTTAACTATGGGAAAAGTTTAGTAACCAAAGTTTTACTACGTTAAAAGTTGATGGACGACAGTTTAACTATGGGAAAAGTTTAGTAAACACAGTTTTACTACGGTAAAAGTTGAGTAACCACAGTTTAACTATGGGAAAAGTTTAGTAACCAAAGTTTTACTACGTTAAAAGTTGAATGACGACAGTTTAACTATGGGAAAAGTTTAGTAAACACAGTTTTACTACGTTAAAAGTTGAATGACGACAGTTTAACTATGGTAAAAGTTTAGAAACCAAAGTTTTACTACGGTAAAAGTTGAATGACGACAGTTTAACTATGGGAAAAGTTTAGTAAACACAGTTTTACTAAGTTAAAAGTTGAATGACGACAGTTTAACTATGGGAAAAGTTTAGTAACCAAAGTTTTACTATGATAAAAGTTGATGGACGACAGTTTAACTATGGGAAAAGTTTAGTAAACACAGTTTTACTACGGTAAAAGTTGAGTAACCACAGTTTAACTATAGTAAAAGTACGTAGAAGTAACCACAGTTTTACTACGGTAAAAGTGTAGTGACCAACGTTTTACCTATGGAAAAATAATAGCATTATTGGTTTAACTAGTAAAGTATAGTAACCACGGTTTTACTATTGTAAAAGAGTTGTGATCAAGGTTTTATTATGGTATAATAATAATAGTATTAGTGGTTTAACTAGTAAAAGAGTATTCGCCAAGGTTTTATCATAGTAAAAGAGTAGTAGTCATGGTTTTACCATGGTAAAAGTGTAGTTAACAAGGCTTTACTACGGTAATATAGTAAAAGAGTAGTAGCCACGGTTTTTCTATATTAACAAAGCAGTAATTTTGGTTTTGTTATAATAAAAGTGTAGAGACCATGGTTTTACTGAGGTAAAGGTGTAGCAACCACAGTTTTATTATAGAAAAAGTCTTGTAACCACGATTTTACCATAGTAACAGTACCAAAAGTGTAGCTTCCACAATAGGAAGAGTAGCAACCATGGTTTTATAGCAGTAAAAGTGTAGTAGTATTGGCTTTATTACATTAAAAAAAGCCATAACAATGTTTTTTCTTTCAGAATGATTAAAATTTGTATTCCATAGCTTAACCAAAAATATAATATTATTGTGGCGGTAATAGTCAATTTGTGGTAACAATGGTTACTTTTACTGTACTTTTACCGTAGTAAAATTGTGGTTACTAAACTTTAACTATAGTAAAAGCGTGGTTACTACACTTTTGCTATAGGTAAACCGTGGTTTGTTTTCCTAAAGAGTTGAAACAGAGTTTTCCTAATGTGTTTCAGGTGCTTCATGTGAGTGTTTTTATTTACAGTCCCTGTTGTCAGCATCATGACGTTTGCCAGAAGTTTAAATGAGCTCATGTTAGCGAACCGTCTGTTATGATGATAAATGCAGCGTGGGCTCAGTTTTATTCTCGCAGATGTTGGATCTGACTGCTTTCACATCATGACTTTTTCCTCCGTGTCCATTTCAACCCTCGTCTGAACTGTTAGATGAACTCCAGCACAAGGCCATAAAAGAAGTGAGGCAGACATTTATGGTGCCCAGTTTTTAAACCAAAGCAGCAATGTAACAGTGACAATATAATAATAAAGTTTCATTTCAGAAGGAAAATGTGTCCAGTCCAAACGTATTAGCTCGGCTTTTAAAGCAGAGAAAGTTGCTTTGGTTTCAAAGGAGAAGATTTAGAACTGTTGGCATGCCAAAGGTTGTAAATGATATTCTCTTTTCCTGCCGCTGTAATAATCATATAACACAATGTCAAATGCAAATCTAGTAGAGGTCATAATAATTGCTTTCAACATCACACTGTGCTAATAATGTGACCAGAATGTAATATTTATGGTCAATATATTAAATATATAATCCTGTATATTTAAGAGAGGATGACTTCGGCTCTCCACTTCTCCTGAACACCTCATAATGAATTTATGGCTTTCCACTTGTTAAAACTTTGTAAAGGGATGCTGTAGCCAATAAAGAATCATACGCACCCGTACGGCCTGTCTTCGCAATGCGAAGGTCATGGTTTTGGGTCACAGATCACACGTTTTTAAATGTTACAATGAGTCACTTTTGGTAAATGCATAAACGTAAAATGCTGGTGTGTCTCCTTCAGGGAGGGCTGGAACGGGCGTCCCGGGAGACAAAACCGACTGTCGTCTGCTGGATCTCTGAGCGAAGAGGATGGGATCTTTGTCAACTCCACCAGCAGTAAACTCCTGGAGCGAGCTCACGGCATCCTGATGTGAGAATCCGATATTAAATTGAATGTCATCACATAAAAGAGACGCCTGGATGCATCTAACCACTGTTATTGATGTTTTCTAGGAGAAATAAAAACTACAAGATGAAGCCCAGTTTACCTAAGGTAAGAATCCTGTAACATATCGACATATTTCGTAAAAAATGAAAATCCGTTGATCAACTGCCAGACCTCACACACGTCAACTGTTGTGGTTTTGTGCAGCACTTGCTGGATGTCAAATCTCTGAAGTATCTGAGTAATCTGACACTACACGATCGCATCACGAAATCTCTAATGCACCTCCACAAGAAGAAGAAACCGCCAAGTATTAGTGCTCAATTCCAGGTCAGTCTTTCTCTCGCTCTCCCATTCTGTCTCTGTTTTTTTTTGTTACTTTCAATCGCTGTCTCTCACTCTCTTGGGGCGGGTTTAGTAGTTCGTAAAAAATATTTTCTTCCAAACATTTTTGCAAGAATAAAGTGACCAATGCTTTGAAATTGATAACACTCGACTGCTCGTGAGGTAACTATATACAGTATTCATCTATTCAATAACATGTAATACAGAAATAGCATGTGACGTGTTCAACTGCATTAATGATCAAATGTTAGCAAGCGTAATATGTTGTGTTTTATGATGCCGTATTTGTGACCCTCTTTGTTTCGAGTCGCTAAACACTCTGTTTTTAATAATGAAATCTAAAGTAGGGGAGCTAGACCTTTTCGTCATTATAACAATATAAAAATTCCTCGATGGAACGTAAACGTCAAAATAAGGATTCTGGCTCAATACAATACACATTACATGTGAAACAACCGAAGACATTTATAAAACGTCTTAAAGGGACAGTTCACCCAAAAATGAAAATTCTGTCATCATTGACTCGCCTTCGAGTTGTTCTAAAAATGTATAAATGTCTTTGTTCTGATGAACACAGAGAAAGATATTTGGATGAATGCTTGTAACCAAACAGTTCTTGATCACCATTGACTATCATAGTAGGATATAAAGAAGAAATTTTCAAAAATGTAGGACACCACACAGTTCTTTTGACTGCTATTGTTATTTTTTCTACTATGATTGTTTAGTCAATGGGGTCCAAGCACTGTTTGCTTACAAGGATTCGTCCAAATATCTTTCTCTGTGTTCAACCAAACAAAGAAATGTATACGGAGTTGGAACATCTAGAGAGCGAGTAATTCATATTTGGGTGAACTATACCTTTCACTTTTAACATTTCAAGTCGTCATGAAATTAAAAATTATTCTTGTTGTTTTACATAGTGGTGAAGTATTTATTATAAATAATTTATTATTTATCATTCTTAAAAAAAATCCATTTGCACTTGAAATCTTTCATCGAAAACGTAAACCTTTAGGCTGCAATGACTGACAGATTGCAAACTGCTGTTCAAAATGTTTCACCTTTTAACCATCCAATCACTTGTCGGTGGATGAAATCAAGTCCCGCCCCAAATTTCGCATTTCAGACGTTTCACTCGGGTTTACTTCACGATACGGAAAAAATCAATATATATATAAATATTTTTCTAGATAACGCCACTTAGGACGTTATTTTTCGGAAATACATAAAACTTTTTCCTAAATTCGCATTTCCTACTCTCTCTCTTTCACTCGGTCTCTCTCTGTCTGTTTTAGGGAGTGTTTTAAATCATGTAGCTGTGCTATAATCTTTTCCTTTGTACAACTCGGATTTATTAGCACCAGGAATGGGCAAGAAATTTGCGACATTTCATTTTCTTCAACTGTCTTTTAGTTTTAGTTTTACTTAAGCAACTCTTTAAAATCTTGTTAAAGAAATCATACAGCAGTTTATTTTTTTTTCGCCCAAACATGTTCTCTTTAGTAGAACATCTTCCACAGAATGTATGAACATAACCGTCCGTGTAATTTTATTTATTAAATGATGTCATATTTCTCTTAGGTTCTACACACACGTGGCATAATTTTTAGTTTTCTGACATCTCTCACTGTAGGATAAGAGTTAGGTTTTCCTGTAGTGTGTCAAATAGAGACTGAGAGCGGTAAACACGCAGTCGGTCTGCAATCTCTGGCCGGTCTGGCAGAAAGCCTGCACAAATGTGTGGATGACCTCACTTCCCACATCCTGTTCTGGGCTGTGCTCACTTCGGGAGGGGAGAGTGAATTCCTGACCACCAAAATAGTTGCTTTCCCTTTTTTCCTGTCTAGAGAGACACGGACATGGAAACACAAACTCACGAAGCCTGTAAAGAACATGCTTGACTCTCATATTACATCCCAAAACCAAAAGAAAACACAATTATATCGCAATGTAATTTACCGTATTGTACGTACACAATGATGTTTGTTTTTAACATCTTGTGTTTTTAATTTATAATTACATTTTAATATACGTTTCATTTTGGTATAAATAAAAAACAAATATGTGAAAGATACTTAAGTGGTACATTTTACATCTTTAATACAACATTGCTTATCATTATATTTTGACTCAACTTAATTATCTGGACTGTTTTTAAATGTCTAGACAGATAAAATAATGCAGACAAAGCCTGAGTTCACCTTGTGTATAGTAAACATAATTTCGTTTTTAAAAAAAATTCTGGGTTGAAGAATTATTCAGACTCAAAATAGGAGACAAAAAATAGATTGGTGACGATGTTTTAATTATTATCAGTTTCTCATGCGTGTTGTTTTTATTCCTCTCAGGCTTCTCTCAATAAGCTAATGGAGACGCTCAGTCAATCTGAGCCGTATTTTGTCAAGTGCATACGATCAAATGCAGATAAGGTGTGTTTCAATTTTAATGTGTAATCGTATTTGGTTTATACATAATCTAAATCATCAAATCACTTTTAACTGTGATGTGTATGTTTGATTCTGTTCAGCTCCCTCTGCGGTTTAATGATGGTCTGGTTCTAAGACAGCTTCGATACACGGGAATGCTGGAAACTGTGCGTATCCGACAATCCGGCTACAGTATCAAGTACACTTTTCAGGTGAGAAGCACATGCTTGTGCAGTTATGTTACAGCTTTTATCTAAAATTGCCTAAAATCACTGCTTTGAAAGAAACAAAACTCATGTTAAGTCAGCAGAATTACACAGATTTTAAGTTGATTTAAAGGTGTTGTCAATGATATTGTGCACGGTTGATATTCATAGCGTCAGGCAGAATTGTAAACATTGTTCAAATATTCACTGGCCCAATATTATTATTATTATAATTTTTTTTTGCATGACTTATTATACATTTCATTTAATAAATATAAAATATATTAATATAAAATATGTAAATATTTAAAAAATATTAGTATAAAATGTATTATTTATATTATATTATTTATTTATTTATATTTTATTATATAAATATAGAAGTCGACTTGAAACAGTGTTTTCTTCCAAATTCTGACATTCTTTATATCTGAGTATGAGACATGCTTCATGCAAAGAAGAGATTCTGATAAGTTTCTAATTTTGATTAAAGATTATTATGATGGCACATTTAAATGAATTGTGGGGAAAAAAAAGTATTTTTTTCCAGCTTGATTCTTCTTTTGTGAATAATGGTATGGAAAAATATGGACACGCCCAGCTGTTGGTTTAAATAACCTAGAAAATGTTCATATTTGACTCAATCGTGGATTTAGAACAAGTGTAGAAATATGAAGGTGTGGCATGTTCGGTTTCCTTTTTTCTTGGCGGTCTGTATTCCTGGAATTTCAAAGCTGAAATCATGATTTCCAGTTGTCTAAGCATCATCAGGTTGTTTTGATCATGTCTGCTTTGTACCAAATGTTCAGGTCGTAAATAATGGCATAATGCTGCATTATTTTATGGCGTAAAGAAATAAATATTTTTACTTTTTTAAATATTTGTATATGGCAAGAATATCATAGAGAGGCCACTTTGACCACCCGAAGCACCCTAGCAACTGCATAGCAACATCCTGCAGAATAAGGCTATTTTAGTTAAACGAACCCCTCGAAAAAAAAATCTCAGCATTGTATTTTCCAGTAATTCCTGTGTGAAATGAAGTGGGTGTAGCTGATTTTGGTGGATGTCTGGGTGCTGTGTCCCGCATACACGCACTGCTTGACTTCACAGAGGCTCTCTGTAGTCCGTAATGAAACTTGCCAGGAATAATTGCATACACAACAGCATCTGCCTCTCAAGACCGTCCACCCCCGGCATACTTGGCTCTTCAATAAGACCCCCAGATAAAGACATACCTTCACAGTGATGCTCATGTCCTGATATCTGCCCACACCTTAATGAGAAATGTCACTTCCAGGTCACGCACAGAATGTGTAGGGTTATTGTGTGCCTGCCGTCGACAGTAGCGGCTCATTGTGATCTAATGTCTTCGTCTAACATCCCTCAGGACTTTGTTCGACACTTTCACGTGCTGTTACCAGAAGGTACCTGCGCCAAACAAGAAGCTATCAGACGCTATCTGTGCCAGGTGGATCTCGCACCCGAAGGGTCCCAAGTGGGCCGTACCATGGTACGATCAACTTCATGGGATTAAATTACATTCCCCCTTTCTAATAGTGTCCTTTTATGGTTCTCTTTGATAAAAATGTGCCGCATGCATGTCACATCTCCCTCCCCGTGTGCCAGGTGTTTCTCCGTGAAGTGGAGCGCCAGCGGCTACAAGATCTTCTCCATCAGGAGGTTCTGCGCAGGATTGTTCATCTCCAGCGGCGTTTCAGGGCTCTGCTAGAAAGAAGGAACTTTCTGAGAATGAGACAGGCTGCATGCCACATACAGGTGTGTGCGAGATCTGTCTTTACTGTTTTACCAGATGTGATCGTTGTCAGTTTTGTTTGGTAGTTTGGCTAGTTTAGGTACAAAAAGCCAGACGGCAAGAAACTTACCTTACCAATTTTCTGCCATAGTATATAAATGTAGTGACTACGGTTAATAGAACTGTAAAACTGTATTAAATAATATGCAGGGTTACCATGTCCACAGAAAACCAGGAAATAAGTAATATGACAGAATGAAGAGTTCAGAGGCAAAACCCTCTAAATCAGGTGAATTTTCGCTTGAACCAGCATTTTTAATCATGCTCTTTCAGCAATTCCAGTTGTCAGAGTATTGGATCTGAATTCTTCATATGTTTTTGTATCATTTAGTATAAGTGAATAATTTTGAAATCATACTGTATTTCTGTATTTAAATAATTCTTGAATGACTTCAAATAATGCATTTTTACATCACAAATAGTCTTGTGATCTCATGTTTTTGGTTATTAAAGTTATCTTTTTTAGTATACACACCAGATTTTTATACATAGACTATATTGAGCATTATTCATATATTATATCATAAAATAAAAGTATATATATATAAATAGGATAAATATTCATTATTATATGAAATATATTAAGTCTTTTAATATTTTGTATATCGCTGCTGTTCTTATGAAACCTTGCATCGTAATTGTTGCCATTAATCATATTATGAGTCACCGTTTATGTTTTTCACTGGGTTTTGCAAATATCTAGGCAATAAAAAGTGCTTGTTAACTTTGACAACATTGTTTTTTATCATATAAAAAGTAGAGTGCTTTTTTCCAATTCTTGAGAAAAAGGCAAAACTGGACATCTGAGGTTTCGAAAGGACAGCGACAATGTTAACTCCATTAATATTTGGTGTTAATCTTGAATATTATGTTAATGTAATAAAATAATTGATAGCATGTACAATACCGCTGAAGAACGTAATATCATTTGACAAAAGGTTTCTCATGATCCTAAAAATCTTTTAATCGTAAGGTGTATGAATCAATGTTTGAAATGACTTTTGTAGATGAAAATGTAATCGTGCCAACATATTAACTTCAGTCAACAGTAAACAAACTTTTTATCAATTGTTATGTTTGTTTAATGGATTTTTTGGACCAAATAATGAATAAAAAACATAGTCTAGCACAGATGGATACTCCTTCAATACTGTTTTAAAAGCTTCCCAGGTTAAGACCTCAAGAGACCGGATGATGAAATGTACGATTTTGCTAATTCTAGGCAAAGGGTGACTACTTTGAAGATTCTAAAATATAAGAGTTTTATCATATAAAATATAACGTAGTTCATTTATTTTGGATACTCTAAGTCACAACATAATTCCCATTGTTACAATAGTGTTATTTTATGCTTTAAAGGGTTGCTATTATTCTAAAATGTGGAAAAAATGTAAATAAAGAACAAGTACTGTAAGTGATCCTGAACTTGTGACGGAAATATAAATATTGCGAATTTATTCTATTCTATTATTATATTATACTTTTGTGTCCTATTCAAATGTTTAAATGCAAATGGGCCACAAAATTTTGCAAATGTTTTACTTCTATTGATCTTCATTCTGTTTTTTCTTACATGTAGAACTGGTGGAGGAGCTGTCAATCTGCCCAATCGGACAACAGGCTCGAGTATGACGTCCAGCAGGGGGCAGCGGTCTGTATCCAGTCGGCCTGGAGAGGATCCAGAGAGAGGCAAAAACTCTTGTTGTGGAGACAGGCGGCCGTGATTATCCAGAGAAACTGGAGGCTGTGTCTGCAGAGGCGTGCGGCCCTCCGGATCCAGAGGGCCTGGAGACGGCACAGGGCCAGAGAGCTCTACCTCCATCAGCGTGATGTCACCATCAACCTGCAAGCCGCCTGCAGGGGTTATCTGGCGAGACGGAGGTACGTTACTGCTCATTCTGCCGAGACGTATTGCTTCATAATACGGGCAGCTGTTGAAGCATTTAAAGGTCTGGATCAAACCAATCGGCACTCTAATCCTTTCTTTTTTCTGTCGAGCACATCAGCGTTGCATAAGCTGCCAGCTCAAAGTGCAATTGCTTAGAAAAGTTAGGAGTTGTTTCAACGTGCTTGTCTTACAGGATTGGTGTTTCAAGCTTGTTTCTTTTCTTTCCATCAGTACAGTAAAGAGATTTTCATTGTGCTTTCATTTTCAGAGTTAGAGAACTTCGAGAGCAGAAGTTACAAAGCACTCGGCTGCTGAATGGAAAGACTGGTGGGTTAACAGAAGAGTGTGCCGTCATGGGTTTGGATCTGAGTTTGTGGGTAGACTCCTTCAAGGACCGAGACACAAACAAAGTGGAAACCGAGGTGTCCGGTGGAGGTGCTGCACGGGAAGCTTTGGAAGACATGGAGCTCGAAACGAGAGAGGAGCTGCAACAAACATCTGAAGTGACTATCCGAGAACGACCACGGACGCTAGAAGACCCCAACCAGAGGACGAGGGCCAAGCGGGAGAGCCGACGAATGCGCGAGTTGGAACAAGCCAAATTCAGCTTGGAGCTGCTGAAAGTGCGCTCTACCGGAGGAACGTCTCCGTCGGATGAGAGACGCTGGTCGATGGAGATGGACAGCGAGGTTCCTCACACTCCTCAGGGTACTCCGGACAGCCACAGCTCTAAAGGCAGCTTAGAGCTTCTTAATGTAGATGAGTGTTTCAAAGACAAGGCACCTCTAGAAGACCTGGGTTCTCCTTCATCCGTGCCAGATCAGCACGACATTATTCCCTCAGACGCTTCTCGTGTACCTCCCGAGCCGCCCAGATTACAAAACTCCCTTCCAACCTTCTATCTCCCTCCGTCAGAAAGCAGCTCTGCAAAGTCTAGCACAGACTCCTCCGCTCCGCATTTGGATGGCTCCGGTAAGCCATTGAAGGAGAGGAAGGAGTCCACCCGCAGACCAATGGTCGTAGTTATCAGTATGCAGAAGGAGACGTTTTTAAACGAAGAGGACGCCAAGCTACCCGAGGTGTCCGACAGTGCCGTCCAGACCAGCGGGCCGCCCAGTCCGGCACAGGCCAAACGCAACAGCCTGTATGTGCTGGAGAAACTAGAAAAGCTGAATGAGGAAAAGGAAGTGAGAGAGAAACATCAGCAACAGCAGAATGAAAAGGAGATGATGGAGCAGGTGCGGCAACAGAAAGACATCCTGAAGGAACACATCCGACACTTCGCTCAGTTGGAGAGGGACATGTTCGAGAAGCAGAGGTTTGAGGCGCTTCAAAGGATTGAGCAGAGCAGACAAGAGGATTCAGGAGGAAGGACAGATGGAACCGGTTCACTCCTGCACCGAGGTCACGCTCCCATAGCCCAGCCCGAGCCGGATCTCATTTCCAAGCCACAGGTCCCAGAAAAAGAAGCCAGATATCAGCCGAAGGATGGGAGAAAGGTGCCAGAAGGATGGGCACCGAAACTGACCCTGGAATCCCGAGGACATGAAGCCAAAAGGAGGATAAATAAGAAGCCGTCCGCTCAGACCGTCAACATGACCGACAGATCTGGAAATATATTCTTTTCCCCGAAAACAAAGGTTTCCCTCTCGAAGTGAGTGGCCAGGGTGCCGGGGTGTCCGAATTATTTTGTACCCTTCCTTAAAGGAACAAGAATGAAACTTGTCATTAACTTTCATTCCTTCTTAAGTGAATCCTACCTGAAGTTTTCAAATATCATCCACTTTACATAAATTTTTTGTAACCGTCTCTTTTCTCTTGACATTGTTGTAGGTCGGATAAAGACTTTGAAACTCTAGGCAAAACTCCAGGTGTCCAGAATGAAGTAAACCTCCTGGGTTACAAATCCACTAAAGGCAGAGAGGTGAGATGAACATATTCACAACAGTTAAACTGGACACTTTAGATCTTTTCGCAAACCCCGGGAGACTTTTTTTTAATGAATGAATGCTAACATTGAAAGTCGTTGTTCTTTAGGGCTGAATGTGTTAGGGAGCATCTTCTCTTGTGTAATTATCATTTGGTTAATTAGGTCGGCCGACCGGGTCATAAAAAAGCCCGCATGGCTCGGACACGTTCAGACTTCCTGACCCGCAGTACAAATCCCCCGGGAGAGGGGGAGTCAGAGGAGGAAGAGTACAAGGAGAGCCCTCTTTCTCTTACTGTTCTTCTCTCTAAACAGGACTCAGAGGAGAGCGTGCTAGAGGCGTATCACAGTGACTCTGAAATGGTAATTCAACGGTGGGAGTTATGGGCCATCGGCGAGATGTTTCTCTACAGCTAACTCCTGCAGAACAGCCTGTTAGATCCCCTTACTGACCACCTGAACGCTTCTACACTTTCTGTTTAGCTGATGATGCCCTGAATCCTTTGGAGAGCTATTCTCATCTGTGATGGCTTTTTTATGCACACACATACTGTATTATGAGATAACTATCATGAGAATTTTAAAAGTATTTAATTTTATTAGATCATTTCATTTAATTATTATTTTTAGTTTGGTGAAATCGGAGCTGTAAATAGTTTTAAGTTAAAATTATTCTTGACACCAAAGGAACCAGCATTTTTATTATATAAAATGATTTTCATTTGATATAACTTGCCATAAAAATAGTACTTTCACACTTTAATAATTATTATGTTATAGTAATTACTATATTCATTATATTAAGTGTTAAGTTTATTAATTCATATTTTAATATTTTTGTTAGCTAACTGATGTAAATCCGAGTAGTGCGAATAGACAATTTTTGACTGTTTTTTTTTATATACTTAATCAATTTTGTTTTATTTTTAATCAATAGTTTTAAGTTAAAATTATTCTTATTAACATGACACCTTTTAGACCCACCATTTTTTTTAATTAATAAAATATTTTACATGAATTCAATTATATTAATATTATTTATACTTATTTTAATATTTTTGTAAGCTAACTGATGTAAATTCGAGTAGGGGAAGAGACAATTTTGGACAGTGTTTTTTTATATGTACCTGCTCAATTTTTGTTTATTTTTAATCAATAGTTCAAAAGTAAAAATTATTCTTATTAGCACGACAACCTAGGAACCACCATTTTATTACAGAGTAGGGTGAAGAGACATTTTTGGATGGTGAAGTACCTGCTCAATTTTTGTTTATTTTAGACCATTTTGTTAAAAATTGTTAAGTTTAAGTTAAGTTATGGACTACATCTTTCATGCCATCTCATAAAGTTGTGTGTCAACGTTGACAGACCTGATTTCAAATCATTGTTAGTGAAAAAGTTGAAAAGCTAGTAAAATATACAGTATAGTAAAATAAAAGAAACATTTATTAGTTATAAAAGTTTATATTATATTATAATACATAATAAATTTTTTTTTTATTTTGCATTCCAATTAATATCAATCAAACTGCATTTTCTTTGTTTTGAGTTAATCCATGAATACAGCTGACTAACTCGATAAAACACAATAAAAACGTGATATCATAATAAAAAACATGATATAAGATTTTTTTTAAACGGAATGATCTCATTTTGGAAATAAACTCTTCATTTATACATTCTTTAAAATACAATATAAAAAAATATTATAATGATTTAAATGATTAAATATATTAAAACCACAGTTTAAAGGTATGGTTTTATAATAGTAAAATGTAGTAACCATGTTTATTTGCCGTTTACCATTTGTATTACCATAGTTTACTGCATTTAGAAAAGCATGGTTAAACCATTCTTAATGTGTTGACATCATAGTCAAGTGGTGGTTACTGTGTTTTTACTCTAAATAAAACCCAAAACTATGCACAATGTTCGTAAGGCAAAATTCATGGGTACTCTGGGCCGCACAGATGTGGATACTCTCCATCAAAGGTTTGCTTTCCTCTCGGGATATAAAACGCTAAAACATTTCATGTTTAACCCACAGCACTCATCACTGCGCTTGTCTAGAAATAACCACTGTGTTAGTTATACTGTAGGTGCTTCAGCTCAACACCAAGACCTTCAGCTGCTCCTTACGCTGCCATCTTGGATAAAGATCATTGCATGCTTCAGCATTTAGCTCTTTCCCTCCTCTCGCAGCAGTTTACCCAGGCGAAGGCTGTGGACATTGCCAATCTGAGCTATTCATCTTCTTTTCTTCTCTCTGTATAACCGCTCTTAAGTCTTTTCTTATTAACATCAGTTAACTGTTTTCATTTGTGTCACATGTCAAGGTGTTACGATTGTTCTTTTCTGCCCTTAGTAGGTTGTCAGTGCATGCAGGTCACATATGCAAATTGATGTAACCCCTTAGGGCCTCGTAACTGTGTTAAGCTTTCTCCTTTTGAGGGTTAAAAATGTCACCACTTGTCAGCGTACAAAAAAGGAAGAAGCATAATTTTTTTTGACAGGCCTAGCTCAAACATTGTGTCACATGTTAATTCTTGTGCGAGATGTTTGATGTTTACATTCTGCACATGATGGTTTTTTTCAGCCCGTCTCAGGCGCTGAAGAACAGAAGAGCATGTATAAAGTCATGTCCTCTGGTGACCTGGGTAAAACTGATGCTCTGAGAAAACACTCTCACGGAGACGGAAGGTGATGTTTACATATCTCAGCAAATTCCTTATTGCACTTACTCCATTATAAATGTGTATTTTTACAGTAAAAATGTATATCATTATACTAGTTCAAGTAATAACCAATGAAAGAAATAGATTACGACTTTGTCTTCATTTGCTCGCTCTTGTATCATTCTGGCTCTGTATTTTAAAGCAAAAGTGGATGTGTTAGGTAAAATATCAGAATTATATATATATTCATATAAATGTTTAAACTCCTTCTCAACATGTCTACATGTGTTTGTTTACTTCAGGTCTCGTGGTAAAATGCGCTTTTGGGGTAAAGCGAAGAGCGGAGAGAAGAAGCTGCCACGAGAGCGTCTGTTTTGTGGCGGTGATATTCTGGATGGAGACTGTCCTGAAACATCACTTATGGTGGAAGAGGGTGAGATGACATGAAAGCTACTCAATTAAATCAGTTTTTAATACATGTTTTGTTATTTTTTATATATATAAACCCATCTTGAGACCCCTTTGAAAGTTTGTTGAGGCCTCTTAGTGGGAAAACAATGGTCTATGCTATATTTTTATGAAGAAAATTTGAAGAGTATATATCCAAAAAGAGATAAATCCAGTTTTTTTATTGTAAATTCCAATTAATATCAATCAAACTGCAATTGGTTTGTTTTGATGTAATCCCTAATAACAAAAAAATACAGCTTACAAACACAATGAATGCATGATAACATCTCATTTCGCAAATAAACTCTTCATTTGTCAAAAGAAGACTTCTATTCAAGTTCAAGTTCAATTTTATTTATATAGCACATTTAAAAACAACCATGGTTGACCAAAGTGCTTCACAATGTCCAAAGGCAAACATACACAAGTAACACGAATACAATGAGTAATCGTAATAATAATAATTATTACTATTGTGTTTATTTAGGTGCAGAGCACTTGTTGCCTCCCCGAAGCCCAGATCTGACCTTACAGAGGGAGTTTAAAGAGAACAAGGAGCCGTCTCCTAAAGTGAAGCGCAGACGCAGCGTGAAGATCAGCAGCGCGGCTCTTGAACCCGCCCAGTGGCAGAACGATGCATTGCAGATTCTCACATGTGCCAATGACTACAGGAGCATGAATGATTTCCTCATGAAGAAGGTTCTGTCTCTGAAATGTATAAAGCTGACATCTAATGCCGTAACCATGAATGAAAGATCTTTTTTTTTTTACTCCTATAGATAAGCGATTTAGACATGGAGGACGGTAAGAAAGACACAATGGTGGATGTCGTCTTCAAAAAGGCGCTAAAGGAGTTTCGCGTGAACATCTTCAACTCGTACTCCACAGCTTTAGCTGTAAGTAGTAACATATAATCACAGATTACTGTGACAATCCTAAACTTTTCTTTTTTTAAATTTAATTAAATTTTCCGGTCCATACTAAACGTAATAATTTGTTGTGCATCAGTTGAGCAGGACCAGTGAGATTTTAAGCACGACGTGATGCATATAATTAGGACAGAATCAGATGTTTTTGTGGATGTGGTTTGAACTGTTTGTTCTTCCTCCAGATGGATGATGGGAAGAGCATTCGATACAAGGACCTCTACGCTCTCTTTGAACAAATCTTGGAGAAGAACATGCGACAGGAACAGAGGGACTGGAACGAGTCGCCGGTGAAGGTCTGGGTCAACACCTTCAAAGTCTTTCTCGATGAGTTCATGATGAATCACAAACCTGTGGACATTGCTGTGAACAAGGTACGGGCCATTTCAACAGCCAAATTATAATAATATTAGGGCTGTCAAACGATGAATCGCGATTTCATCGCATCCATAGTAAACGTTTGTGTTTACATAATATTTGTCTGTGTACTGTGCATTTCATTTTGTATTCAGACGCACGTACAGTGGTGTAAAAAAGTATTTGCCCCCTTCCTGATTTTTTTTTTTTTTTGCATATTTGTCATGCTTAAATGATCCAGAAACAAATTTTAATATTACACAAAGAAAAATTTAAATATGAAATTACTTTTTCACATAGGGTCAGAAATGTTTGGATTGTTTTTTCCCTTAATAAATAAAAACGTCATTTAAAAACTGCATTTTGTATTTGATTTTTATTTTATTTTATTTGAGTAATATAAACATTTGTTTGATGATCTGAATCATTTATGCATGACAAATATGCAAAAAACTAAAAATCCTGGAGGGGCAAATATTTTTTCACACCACTGCATTTAAAGGGATAGTTTAAATATATATTTTTTTCATAGATTGACATTTTTTGATGTTTAGACTCTTATCAACAGGGGTCAGTAAAATATAAACAGATGGTTAAATATAATCCTTACAAATTCATTCTCTGAGCATCTTTATGTCACGTCCATAACGCAAAATGTTAACGTCCTTCAAGCCTGCTCAAAACCAGCAACTATCAATAAACACTTTATTATGTTCTGATGGCTGTTTGTCCCCTCACAGGTAACCAAACCAGAACGCAAGAAGAGAAGGAAAAAGGATGCTGATATCGTACGTAAAACCATCACCAGATTTTTTAAAATTTAATTTCCCTTCATCATGCGTCTGACGCCCACGCATTTTATTTCTTTAAGGTGGAAGAACACAACGGCCACATATTTAAATCCACCCAATACAGCATTCCCACGTACTGCGAGTACTGCTCATCCCTCATCTGGATGATGGACAAAGCCTGCGTCTGCAAATGTGAGTTGTGAATAGGGATGGGTACCGAAACTCGGTACTTTATCGGTCTCGGGGCTGAATTATTAAAGACCGAAGTATCGATAAGCTCTGACGTTAACGGTTCTGCTATCGGTACTTGAGAAATTAAGAAAAACATTTCCTCTTTTTTATTGCTAAATAAACGTTACCTAGCATTTTAACTGACCAGCCATTTCTAATTTGAGATAATATTTAAAACATTTACCTGCATTTTCGTTATTCGCAATCTCGCACTGCACGCGAAATGTACGTCCGTCCCACACTACACAGAGCTCGCGCGCACACAACACGAAAGCTCGCGGCGCGCATAATAGAGTGACGATGGCGGAGAGAAACAAACGCTCTAAAGTCTACAGAAGTATACAGATAATGCTCGTTGCAACAAGTGCAACAAGACTTTTGCTTGTAAGAGCGGTAACACAAGTAATCTAGCTAAACATATCTCTAAAGTGCATTATGTGCAGACAGAGAAATGGAAAGTTTTCGACTGCCTGCTAGCTAATAGTTCATCATACACGTCCTCAGGTCCGTATGCTAGCCTAGCAGTCTTCCTAAATAACACAGACATAAACATTGCATAAGATTTCTTTAAATTAGTATGTAATAATTGAATAAACACACATCGCATAAAAAATTAGCCTACATATAAATCTTTAGAGTGTTTTTTTATGCAGTAGCCTAAATAAATCTTAAACATAAAAACTGCTTTCACAGTACTGCGTTTAAAATGGATGAATAATAATAAATTATGCTTAAGAAATTATAAAGCAGAGCTTACCTAAAAAATTCATTTGTAGCGATGAAATACATAAACTTTTTTTGTGTTTGTGTAAATTGCAAGAGGTTACAAACCTGTATAATTATTATTATTATTATTAAACAAAAACAACAAAAAACATAAACAAATTTATGACAACATGCATTTTATTTTAATTCTCTATGAATAATAGGCGGGTATCAGTCATCTTTTACCTGCATTAAGATATGTTAGGTCAACGAATGTAAAGAATACAAATGTTTTAAAAAGTGAAAAAAACTCCAGCTTTAGTTTTGTCTTTCATAAAAAAAACACAACAAAAAATACCGATAAGAGTACCGTTAAAGTACCGGACCGATAAGTGGTATCGATAAAAGTAGTAGTACCGTTAAAACCTTAACGATACCCATCCCTAGTTGTGAAGTCCCTGAATTCAATTCGGCTTAATCAGATTGCTTCCCATCGGACTCTCGGCTGGAGCGGAGAACAGTTCGGCTTTGTAGTGCAGGATGTTTTCCGCCGCGCGAGAGGAATGTTGGCACAGATTTAGAGTTTATTTTAGGTGGCGGCGCTTGTTTTTTTTGTTTAATTGTGTGCCGCGTGCGCTGACGTACAGCGAAAGTGAGAATCAATGAGATGTCTGTGTCTTGTTCAGTGTGCCGGTATGCGTGCCACAGAAAGTGCTGTCAAAAGATGACCACCAAATGCAGCAAGAAGGTAAAGAGTTTATTTTTCTTCTACTTGAATTACATTGGTGTGATGAAATGAAAGAAGTCGTCGCTTATATTACGGTCCTGTGTGCAGTACGATCCCGAGCTCTCGTCTCGGCAGTTTGCTGTGGAATTGACCCGTCTAACCCACGACGAGCGGTCCGTGCCTTTAGTTGTGGAGAAACTCATCAACTACATCGAAATGCACGGCTTGTACACTGAAGGCATCTACAGGAAGTCTGGATCCACTAATAAGAGCAAAGAGCTGAAGCAGGGTCTGGACACGGGTACGACAAATGAGACTTTTCATTTGTTATATATATTTTAATTCAGTTTATAATTAATTTAAAAAACTTTTCAGTATTTTCCTATCACATTATTTAGCAAGTTATGCCACATTGTATTTTTCTTCTATATAATGCAGCCCTATTAAAGACCAAGTTTATTTTGTTTGCAAATGATGGAAAGTGCTGTGTCCAGTCATTGAAGATGTTTCGTTTTTTGTCTTAGATGTAAACAGCATAAATCTGGACGACTACAATATTCACGTGATCGCCAGTGTTTTTAAACAGTGGTTACGTGATCTGCCCAATCCTCTGCTGACCTTTGAACTGTATGAGGAGTTTCTGCGAGCTATGGGTACGCCTTCTGCTTCTGTCCTGTTTTATTTTCTCTACATGGGTCAATGACGTTAGTCACCACTAATCATGTGGTGCGACCAATAATATCAATAATTGTACGAAATTTAATTAAAAATGAAATGTGTCTATTTTTTGTGGCTGAATCTCTGAGAAGTGAATGGTATTTTTTTAAACATTTATATCAGTTGAATGGGATTTTTAGGGAAATTTGGTTAATTTTGTTCATTTAAGAAGACAAAATTATAGATGAAAAATATGGGATGATTACTTGGCAAAAGAAATTCAAATCCTTTGTTTCTAAACATGTTAAATACGGAAGATTTGTTAAATAATGTTCATCGTGTCAATTAAATTAATTCATTTTAAAGGGACAGTTCACCCGAAAAAAAAAATTCTGTCATCATTTACTCGCCTTCGAGTTGTTCCAAATCTGTATGAATAAGTGTGATGAACACAGAGAAAGATATTTGGAAGAATGCACGTAACCATCAGTTCTTGACCAGCATTGACTAACATAGTAGGAAAAATACTTTATACTTTTTTTGTTCTGTTGAAGACAAAGAAGATATTTCGAAGAACTGTTCTGGGGCACTGTTGGCTACCATCGTCATTTTTTCTACTTTGGTAGTCAATGTGGTCCAAGAAGTGTTTGATTACAAGCATTCGTCCAAATATCTTTCTCTGTGTTCGATCAAACAAAGAAATTTATACCGATTTGGAACAATTTGAGAGCAAGTAATCCATGACAGAATTGTCATTTTTGGGTGAACTGGCCCTTTAAGTTTAAGCAATTTGATTCGGCATTAAAGTGTTCACCACATTCTTTAGTTTGTCAAACTACTTTAACAAACATTATTACAACATGGTATTTATATATTAGTTGTGATGTTTCTGTAGGTCTCCAAGATAAGAAAGAAGTGATTCGAGGGGTTTATTCTATAATCGACCAGCTCGGTAGAACCCATCTGAACACACTTGAGCGCCTCATATTCCATTTGGTCAGGTAAGAGTCTCTTTTACTAAAACAACAGCAATCTTGAACTGTTACATTGTGTCTGTATAATTGTAAAAGGCCTAATAAATTATCATGTCATGTGATGTTATATATGGTGTCTACAGGATTGCTCTGCAGGAGGAGACCAATCGCATGTCTGCGAACGCGCTGGCCATTGTGTTCGCTCCCTGCATCCTGCGCTGTCCTGACACTACTGATCCTCTGCAGAGCGTTCAGGACATCGGGAAAACCACAGCGTAATGAGCAACTTATCTTTTTTGTTACCGTGCTAAAGTAGTAGTGGCAAATAATCTAAATGCCTCACAGACTTTGATTTTATTAAAGCTTTGAAGAGCTTTGTGATGTCAGAGCCGATGCCCGACATTCCCAAGTGCTATCCTCTCCAATAAAAAAGGCCAAAATGATAATGTCATTAATCGTTGTGTTTGTCGCAGGTGTGTGGAGCTGATCATTTGTGAGCAGATGAATAAGTACAAGGCCAGATTGAAGGACATCAACACTCTGGAGTTTGCTGAGAACAAAGCCAAGAGTCGGCTAACTTTCATCCGCAGGTCTATGGTACGAGACCTAATAGAATAGCTTAAGACATCAACTGCAAATAAGCCAGATTTCCAAAACTTAAAGTGATTCTGTTAAGTAGGACTTTCTTATTTGGTATTTTTGTCTTGTTTTCTAGTACAAATGTCTAAAAATTCTTGAATTACGATACATTTACTTGATAAGCAAAATTATTTAAAGGGACCGTTCACCCAAAACAATGAACATTCTGTCTTGTATACAGATTTGGAACAACCTGAGAGTGAGTAATCCTTTTCCTCGTTTGAAGAATGCTTGTAACCAAAAAGTTCTTCGCCACCATTGACTACCATAGTAGGAAAAATTACAATAGTAGTAAAAAGTGCCCCAGAACTTTGTTGTCCTATATTCTTCAAAAGGCAAGGCAAGGCCGGGCAAGTTTATTTATATAGCACATTTCATACACAAGGGCAATTCAAAGTGCTTTACATAAAATGATTGACAGAAAGAATAGCTTTAAAATGCAAATAATTTAAGATCGCAAATACTTTTTAAGATTAAAAGAAACAATAAAACAGCAATAAAATTAATTAAAAGTGTGAGTGTATATATAAAAAGAATAAGAGCATAATAAAAATAAATTAGAAGTAGAAATAGAAGTGCAGTTGATGTAAACCAGCACAGTGCTCAGGTTGTGAATGCACAGCTAAACAAGTGTGTTTTTAATCTGGATTTAAAAGCAGCTACTGTTGATGAACGTCTGATGTCTTCTTGAAGCAGATTCCAGATACGGCTGGCGTAATGGCTAAACGCTGACTCGCCCTGTTTTGAGTGAACCCTTGTTATCTCTAACTGACTTGATCCTGATGATCTGAGAAGTCTGTTTGGTTTATATTCAATGAGCATATCTGAGATGTATTTAGGTCCTAGACCATTAAGTGATTTATAGACGATTAATAATACTTGATTGTTGATTCTAAAAGTAACTGGTAACCAGTGTAAGGACCTGAGGATTGGAGTGATATGCTCAGATTTTTTGGTTCTGGTCAGAATCCTGGCAGCAGCGTTCTGTATGAGCTGCAACTGTCTGATGGTCTTTTTGGGAAGACCTGTAAGGAGTCCATTACAGTAATCCACCCTGCTGGTGATGAAAGCATGGACTAGTTTATCTAAATCTTGGCTTGAGACAAAACATCTCATTCTGGCTATGTTTCTGAGATGGTAGTAAGCTGATTTGCTTATTGCTTTGACATGACTGACAAAGGTCAGACTCCAAAATGACACCAAGATTTTTTACCTTACTTTGTGTCTTTAGCCCTCTTAAGTCAAGGTATGTGTTTATCTTGTTAGTTTCATACTTGTTACCAAAAAAATGACGTTTTGAACACATCCAGCTGTTAATTTCATCAATGCACTGGCAAAGAGAGTCAATAGGCCTGTAGTCATTGGGTGAGAGGGATAGGTAGATCTGAGTGTTGTCTGCATAGCTGTGGTAGGCAATTTGGTACTTTTTCATTATTTGGCCAAGTGGGAGCATATATAAATTGAAGAGGAGCGGTGCAAGAATCGAGCCCTGTGGAACACCACAAGTCATGGGTGTCCAGTCAGATTTATGGTTGCCTATGTTCACATAGTAACCTCTCCCTTTAAGATACGACCCAAACCATTTAAGTACCAACCCAGAAAGCCCTACCCAGTTTTCCAGCCTATGTAGGAGTATAGTGTGATCTACCGTGTCAAATGCAGCACTGAGATCTAGTAAAACCAGAACTGATATTTTGCCTGAATCAGAATTCAATCGAATATCATTAATTATCTTTATGAGCACTGTCTCTGTCCTATGATGCTGACGGAAACCAGACTGATAATTGTCCAGGTAGCCATTTGAGTTCAAGAATTTGGTCAGCTGATTGAAGACAACCTTTTCAATGATCTGGCCTATAAAAGGAAGATTAGATATTGGTCTGTAGTTAGACGGTAAGGTTTTGTCTAGTTTGCCCTTTTTTAATAGAGGTTTGACCACTGCATTTTTAAAGACTCTGGGAAAGTTCCTGAGAGCAGTGAGGTATTAACTATTTTTAGGAGATCTGCTTCCAAACAGTTTAACACTCTTTTGAAAAAGGATGTGGGAAGTGTGTCAAGGCTGCAAGTTGATGCCTTAAGATGCTGTACCGTTTCCTCCAGGGTTTTGAGATCAATTGTCTGAAATTCAGACAAAGTAACTAATTTCTGATGTACTGAAGTCAGACTGACCTGACTGCCGCATGGAGCTTTGCTGATTTCCATTCTGTTATTACTGATCATTTTTTGTAGGAAAAAAGTTGCAAACTCATTGCATTTGTCATCAGACAGCATTTCCCTGGGAACTTGACTAGGGGGATTTGTTAGTCTCTCTACAGTTGCAAAAAGGGTGCGAGTGTTATTTATTTTGCAGTTTATAATGTTAGAGAAAAAATTTTGTCTAGCTTTGCCTAAGTCAACATTGAAGGCATGCAGACTGTCTTTATAGATGTTATAGTGAACTTCAAGTTGGTTTTTCGCCACATACGCTCTGCTTTTCTGCATGTTCTTTTCATGCTTTGTACTTCTGGTGTGTTTCTCCAGGGTGCTTTACGCCTGCCAGTTATCGCCTTGACCTTTACTGGAGCAATGGCATCGATAGCATTTTTAACTTTTGCATTAAAGCTATCGAGGAGAACATCCATAGAGTCTGCAGTTATACTTGGTGACAAAGACATAGCATTCAAAAATAGCTCACTGGTGTTCTCATTTATGAATCTCTTTTTTATAGAGACGGGTCTATCTTCAGTGGCAGGACTGATTGATATATCAAAGAAAATACAGAAATGATCAGACAGTGTCACATCTCTAATAATAGTGGATGAAATGTTTAAACCTTTGCTAATGAGCAGATCCAGAGTGTGTCCGCGATTGTGTGTGGGACCGTGCATATGCTGGATCAGATCAAAAGTGTTTAAAACATTTAAAAGTTCATTTGCAGTGTTGTTTTCTGTCTTGTCTACATGTATATTAAAATCTCCACCAATAACAAAGCAGTCAAATTCTGAGGAAATAGCTGATAGCAGTTCTGAAAAATCATCAACAAAGACTGGGGTGTATTTGGGAGGTCTGTAAATAATTGTAAACAGAATGCGTGGTGCACCTTTTAAAGCAATACTCAAGTATTCAAAGGACAGGTAGTCACCAAGTAAAACTTGCTTGCAGTCAAAGAGATCTTTAAATAGAGCAGCTATTCCTCCACCTCTCCTAACAGCTCTGCAAACATTTATAAAAGTAAAGTTTGGGGGGGCAGATTCATTGAGGATTGTAGCAGTACAACTATCATCATCATATCTTCTTTTGTGTTCAACAGAACAAAAATAAATAAAGGAATTTTTCCTAATATAGTAGTCAATGGTGACCAATAACTGTTTGGTTACAAGCATTCTTCCAAATATCTTTCTCTGTGTTCATCAGAACAAAGACATTTATACAGATTTGGGACAACTCGAAGGTGAGTCAATGATGACAGAATATTGTTTTGGGTGAACTGTCCCTTTAAGATATTAAGTCTTGTTTCCTTAAATTATTAAATCTTTCAATTTATTTAATACATTTAAATATTGATTTAAAATGTAGTTTATGCTTGATACAAAAAAAGTGAGAAACATTTTTTTGTAAGAATAATAATCTTGTTTTTTCATTTCATTACAAAATGTAGTTTATGCTTGATACAAAAAGGGTCAGAAGAAATAAAAAAATAGTTAGAAAAATTGGAGATAACTGGTAGATAGTATTCTTGTTTTAGGCATGAACTTATTTTTTGTTAATTTACAAAAAAGAGCTCAGGTAAAGGTTACTTGATTTAAAATACGAACAAGACATTTGTACTAGAAAACTAAACAAAAATACTGAGTATGAAATGTATTTTTTCATCAATATAAGTATCAACCAGTTATTAAATAATTTAAAACGAACAGTAAACTTGATCAGATAAATGTTCAACTAGAATGCACAATCATTATAAAAGCTGAGTAAAAACATACAACTCGAATTAATTTATTTAAGGTATTTTGCCATAAACAAGTCTAAAATGTCAGAATTAATGAGTGCACTAGAATCAGTATGATATACATATATGTATGGTTTTGTAGAGCTGCTTTTCGGGATTTGACAGGAACGTTGTTCCAAGACAAACCCAAATGTTGATCAACACGATAGGACATATTTTGTTTATCACATATTCACACCCTGACCTTAATCCTAATGCACTTAATTGTGATGGAAATGAAAGCATGAAATGAAAGTTAGTTTGCAAACTCAAAACCGATAGAATCCAGGAACTTCGGTCTTCCTGCTAACCCCATTCTCTCCTCCACTAACCCCTTCTAACTTTGCTTTCCTCTCGAATCCAGAGGCCTGTAATAATTGCTGTTAGATTCATGAGCGTAACCCGCAGTGCTGCAGCGGTATGTATTTACAGTGTGTAAACTCATCTCTGTCTCATCCAGCACTGTGAGGTTCATCTGTTCTCATGATCACATGAGAGACAAACTCAAGACTAATTCACTAGGGATTCATTCATTCAGACCAAATCACCTCAGTCACATTTCATTGTCAAAATATTATTGCATGACTTGCATGACAAACGTTTCTGTTTCTATTCACCCTTTGTGTCTAAATGCCGCTTGTTTTTCTTTTCATTTCTTGTTGGTATTGAGCAGTTTGATACATTAAGAAAGGTAATGATAGTTTGTTGTCCATTCCGATGTCTCGTTCAAGAGAAAATAGACTTTGACAAATGAAAACATCAGGAAACTGGTCCTGGGATATTTGACAGGAAAATGAAAATTCGTTCATAATTATTCACTCTCATGTTATTCCAAACCTGTATGATTTTCAGTCTTCTGTGGGAGACAATAGAAGACATTTTGAGGTGTTTTGAAGATTGTTGGTACCCAAACAACATTGGACCAGAGTTGTCGTCTATAGTTTTGTTTAGTTTTATTAATAATATTTTTAACTAGCTTTCATTTTTAGATTTTAGTTTTTATGTTCATTTTAGATACATTTTTTAACAATTTTGTTTTATGCTTCTGTAATTTATTGTTATTTTCTTGATATTTTTATATTGTTTTATAAGGTTAATTTTTTAAGTTTTATTTTAGCTTTTGTTTATTATTTAAGTGCTTTAAACTTATTTCTGTTTTTTGTCTAGTTTATGTTTTGCCAATAAGTTCAATATACAGGAACATTTTCAAAGTTGTCATTTTAGTAAACTAAACATAACCTAGAATTGGACCCATTGACTTCCATTGTATGGTAACCAAACCACCGAGACCTTTCTCAAAATATCTTCTTTTGTGTTTCACAGATTTTGAATGACACGAGGGTGAATACATTGTGATAGAATTTCTGTTTTCGATCCCTTTATCCTCTTTAGGAAAATAGCTAGTTAAAAATTGTGACTCATCCATTAGCCATTATCTAGTTTTAAGAGCTAATTTTAGACCCTTTATCCATATTAGCTGTAGAACAGTCAGGAGGAGTTTAGAATAACACTGTAAATCATTAATATTTCAATAATTGTTGTGCTTTGTTTTGGCTTTTCAGGGTAAAGGCCAGGGACACAGGGTGAGACATCCCACACCATCACCTCCGGTGAGTCCTCGCTCTCCGACCGCCCCAGACGTGCCGCTAGAAAGCGTAGACGACAAAGTCTCCAGAGCCCCAGAGGTGTCCGAGCAACAGCAGGTGGCCATGCAGCAGGAAGAGAAAGTTCTGACTGAACAGATCGAACATCTACAAAAAGAGAAGTAAGACTCCCCATCTCTCTTCGGTTGCTAGGCATACAACATTTTCACACAATGTTTCTTTAATGAAATGATTCAAAGATCTGACACATGTTTGATCCTCACCCCAAAAGGGAAGAGTTGACTTTTGAGATGCTGGCCCTGGAGCCGCGGGCGTCGGACGATGAGACGCTGGAGTCCGAGGCGTCAATAGGCACCGCAGACAGTTCTGAAAATCTCAACGTGGACTCCGAGGGAGCCGGATCGGATTTCTCCGGTGAGTATCTGTGTTCATGTGCTCAAGTGCATTTCCGGCACCCCCCTTATTCTATATCCTCTCCGAGCAGAGCGAGGCCCAGCGCTGGCCGCCTCCAGGCCCAAGAAGTCAGAGGGGAAGAGCAGACGCGTTTTGCGGAAGCAGGCCGAGTCCCTGGATTCCGTAGACTCCAGTTCGACCGTCTCTTCCGTGTCGTCCTCCTACGCCAACCTGCCCGTGCGAACCCGACCCCGCAAGTCACGTTTCCGGTCCAACTCGCCTCCGTCTGGATCGGTTCTGTCCAGCCCACCCGACAGCACGGACCACCCCGAGCATGACGGAGAGGAGAGGCCACAGTTCACCAGCCGAGGCACATTCAACCCCGAAAAAGGCAAACTGCGGCTTCAGGGTGCCAAGAGCTCCCCAACGAAACCGCACGGGCGGAAGGGGGACCCGGACATGCCTCCTAAGCAGATGGTGGTTTACGGCAACAACGAGTTTATGGTATGAAGGTCACGAGGTTACGCGGTCAAACGCGGAGAAGAGCTCTTTCCTCACCGCTAGTTCACATTTGCTGCATTGTAGTCCTTAAGTGCCACGATGAGAGAAACGCTTGAGGACAGAGCTGAACATCTGAGAGTGTTTGTTTGTGGGTCCGAGACGAGGAAGGCGGGGCAAAGGGAACGCCGAACAACTCCACTAAGGAAGATTCTCCAATCGCCGGCTCTGTGACTGCCGAGGTCCGAGGGCGGGAGACGAAGCCATTGATGAACTTCGCGAAATCATGGGCTGCTTCGACGTTTACAATGTAGAACTATTGCAAGCAGCATCCTCCGCAATGTATTTGCCCTTAAGCCTATTTAATAAATTTTATTTACTTGGAATATATAGAGCTATATATATATAATATGTGAAATTAAGTGTATAAAGCACAGCGCACCAGTGACTGCTGGGACGTTGGATTCATATATCTCGTATCGGTAATGAATGCGTTGGCGAGTTAAAGATTGTTTGTGTGAATGTCTGTGTGTGAGAACTTGATATGCTGTGTCAGGTTTGTGCTGCTTGGAGGGAAACGATGCCATTAAAGGGACCAAGCAAAGGTCGAGGTCTTTCAAATCACCATAGCCATCCACAAGTCGTCCGGATTCATTCGGACACAAAAATGTTTCCTCCTAATGTTTCCGCGTCAGTCGTGTTCTATAAAAGCAGTGTTAATATACAGAACCATAGTACACCGATTATAACCTATTATTATTTTAAATGACATCATTTTTCTTGGAAAAATCTGATGCACCGCATTGTTTCCCCCTTTGCAAGAATAATTTAAATACTTAATGTATTATCGAACGATTTCCTCTGTTTATATACATAATATCTCTTGTTTTTCAAATTATTTAAATGTTTTCATTGACCGTAATCCACGTGAGTGCATCTGGAGGGTGGATTTGTTTTTAAAGACGCACGGCTTTGTGGTTTATTTCTCGTAATGTTGACCTCGATATGTCCTCTCGCTCCATCACTATTTGTTAATGTCATTCACAACATCAGAAACCTGGAGATGAAGCGGTGAATGTGTATCGGCGAAACGTTTCTGGATTCTGCAAAGGTCTTAAATGATGTCGCCCATAAATTGTGATTCTCAAGGTGTGTCTGATGTAATGGTGTCACGGAGTGTGTAGATGAAAGAAATCAAGCCCAGAGTTAAGAATATGAATTTATATTGTGTCGTTGTAGATCTCATTCGTTGCTGACACGGGTCACACGCCTGAGATGTGTGGCGTCTGTCGCTTGGAGCCGTGTGTTGAACAAATATTTCTTATGGAAGACAAAAATGTCAGTGGTTGTAAAATAAATTACGTTTTGAACAAATAAGACGTGGTTCATGAAATGAGATGTGTGTACTTTGATTGTATTACTGTTTCCTTATACCACATGTTTAGTGTGATTGCAGGATGTAAAAGGTGAAGGACCTGTTTGACCTGCTCCGCTCTTATTGAGAGAGTTTGCTCACGTTGGGATTTCTCATTGTCTGAGGGAAGTCAAACCTGTCTTGCTGTTGCTTTAAATGTGACGAATCAAAAGTTTGGCTCAGATTATCACAAACCCAGGAATGCATGACACGTGTATTGACGTCACTGTGTGATTTATCTTCAAATCTTTCATTTTATTACATTTATAAACATGGTCATTATGATAATTGTGTCAGTAGATAGGGAACTAGATAGAAACTGCCCTTAATAGGGTACTGGTGGTATCCGAACTCGAGCCGTATCGGTTTCATTGGGCGTAATGTGAGCGCAGTAGCCCCGCCGTGACGTAAGGACTGAATCTATCACGCATGCGCAGTGCGGCGTACGCTCACAGGGAGATACGAGAGACGGCAGGTACAGCGAGCACCAGCACACCTGTACCTACAGACAGGCACGATGTCCGGATTTGAGCACAACCCCTTTGCCGAGCCAGTGGATGTCAATCCTTTTCAGGTAAAGAGCTGATCAAGTATCACTATTATATACTCGTTTATGTTAAAAGTTTTGTGCGCTGTAAACCTGTTTGGTTGGTTTGGCCTTTTGGAGGCTGCGCTTCTGTAACGGTGAGGTTTGATTGACAGGGGTTCAGCCAATCGAGTTGCGCCTTTTTCAGGCTAAGCCAATCACGTTGTCGTGACGATACAGGAAGTGTTGTTTTCTTAAAACAATTTGCGTTGTTTTACCTTATTATTTAAGAGTAAAACCTGAGATTTATGCGTAGTTTTAACCCACACGTGGTCTGTTTATGGAAGAACTTGACGTTGTGTAACGCGTAGTAGCGATGACGTTAGTTCACGCGACAGGTGTCAGAAGGCCAGACTGTAAGTTATACATATTCAACAGGTTCATCCAATCCACCGTCTTGGGTGTTTATATCACAGTTTACTGTTTTAAAATCAGTTTTTACTGTTGTACTAAATGATAACTAAATGTATATTCGGTGGTATTTATACTGTAAAACAAAAACAAACCAGAACCTTAGTGCCAACGTGTTTGTTTAGAGTTTTATACAATAATCATATCAAGAGTATAGAATATGATATAGACATGTTGATATATTTAATGTGTCTGACAGGATCCATCAGTGACACAGGTGACAGACACTTCTGCTGATGGAATAGGAGAATTTAACCCCTTCACCGCCAGTTCTCTGGTAAGCATGACTGTTTCTTTTATTTCTAAGACTTGACCATCTTTTAAAAAACATTGAAATGTAAGATTCATACAAGACATGTATGTGACTGCACTTCTGTGTTGTTTTTTTTCTGTGTGGTTGTGGTGAATGAAATTGAACGCTTATAAATCAAAAAGAAATTCATTTTTACTACATGAACTAATAAACAGCTATATATTCTGACAGTACGTATTATTGTTAGTTAATAGAAATACATTCGTATTGTAAGTTATATGGTCGTTCATTGTGCATTAACTAATTGCATTTATTTATTTTCTAAATTTATTAGTAAATGTTGAAAATGAATAGCACTGCAGATGTTTTGTTTAACATAGTTAAATTCCATTAAAACATTTGATTTATTTATGTTTGGGCGACAGGAGAGAGAGACAAGGGGGGCTAAAGGGGAGGTGAGAGGGCAGGAGGATCTGGAAAGGACCACGAGTGTCCATGGCTTTGACTTTCCATTTCTATAGTGAATTTTACTGCCTTGTTGCAAAGCAGCTTTACAATAAAGAAAAGAAGAAACGAACATATAGAAATAAGAAAAACGAAATGATAGCAAACATGAAAATTGTAAAATACTCTTACATAGTATTATAAAATACTGTACATGGTGTTATCTACTGTAAACAAATAGAAACTTATTGCAGTGTGTTACCCATTTTTTCCTTTAACATAGGAACACATTTAAGATTCCTCGGCATTGAATATTTTCTCACTCTCATTTAAGGACGGCCGCACCATTCCCATCGCCACCACCCAACCAGCCGTCCTGCAGACAACAGTAGAGTCCAGTCCGAAGGTTACTGCACCACTGAATAACATTAATGCTGAATTATATATCGTATCTGTATGAAACCAGCATGTGTGTGACTTCTCCTTCAGGCCAGTGCTGCTGCAGGACAAGCCGAACTTCTCCGTCAGCAAGAGGAGCTGGAAAAGAAGGCCGCGGAGCTGGAACGCAAAGAGCAAGAGCTTCGAGATCGAAATCGAGGTACTACACAAGGTGAGCCATCGCTGTTTATTTCATTCTGTATGAGTTTCCGAGGTCGTTCACAGTCTTGACATAAAGAGTACTGTTTGCTCACAGGTAAACAAAACAACTGGCCTCCATTGCCAGGATTCTTCCCGATAAAACCATGCTTCTATCAGGACTTCAATGAAGAGATCCCTGGGGATTTTCAGAGGGTTTGCAGGATGTTGTACTACCTCTGGATGTGTAAGTGATGTTTAGTGTGTTGGGAATGATGCAGTGTCTTAAACGTAGTTGTCACGT